>JAVTVY010011108.1:0-57729 GCA_036873755.1 Hanleya hanleyi | reverse complement strand
GGAAAATACAATGGTAAAAAATCGTTAACGCCCCATGGGAGCTGGTAACGTGAATCATACATTTTACATGTCTCTCTTTTTTGTATATTTGCGCCCAATATTTTTGGTAGAAAGGCCATGAAACTTCGTCTTGATATTATTGGGATCAATGACGGTAAGAACAAAATCCACAAAATGGCATCTTACGGGGTTCGGAATGTTTTTATTTTGAGGGTGGAGGTGGCGAAGGGCCCTGAAATTTCACAAAGATAGATGACAAAGCAGAAAATATCAAAAGGGCAGTTAACGTCCAGTGGGGCTGGAAACACGAAACCTATATTTTACATGGTATAACCTGTGTAGGTTTATATGTCGTCATTGAACAGCCACAGTTTTGGTTGATAGGTCACGGAACTCTGCCAGCATAGACGCGGGGTCTTAGGGGGAGGGGGTAAAAAGGGGCAAACAACGCCCACTGGGAGCCGAGGACGTTTTGGCCCGTTGTCCGTCTCGCTGACTCTTAGGCAGGAGATATGTCTATGGGATCGGGGAAAGAGACTTGAAACAGGAAAATGTCGGAAAGGGTATTTACCGCTAAGTAAATGACATAAACATGAATATAACATGTGTTTGTCTATCCTTAGATGTTAAATGGTGCTTTGGATGGTTTCTGAGACGTATTCGTATTCCATATGTCCATTGCTGAACTTTATCAAACATTATAAATGCTTCGGCAATGCAGCAATCATCCTCAACCAATCAATCATTTTTCGGTTTTACATGTAGAGTATTAGAAAAATAGGAAATAGGAAAGTTGATATTCCTGAATGTGTCTGCCATACAGTCACGCTTATGGTCGAAAGGCCATGTAACTTAGTCATAATATTGGGGTCAGTCAGGGTACCATAAAAGAAAAATCTAAAAAATGCACCTTACGCCCATAGGGGTTGATTTTTTGTTGTTGACGGATCACCCTGAACGTTCACCAAGATAGCAATGAGGTCCGGAAAAATGTCATACCAAAAAACTTAATACCAGTTTACACCCACTGAACAGTCACATTTTTAGCTAAAATGTCATGAAACTGTCATGTCGCTTTTTAGGAAAAGATCGAGTTATGCGCCGAACTCGTAAAATAGATTCGGCTCTTCCAGATGTGGTATTGCATACCCGCTAGGCTGAGTTTGGAAATAGATAAGGTTGCTTAGTTATAGCAGAAGATGGAGAAAGCATCATTATTACTCAAATTGATGCTGGGTCGAATGACATTGCCATTTTCGGAGTGCTATCAAATGCTAAAGTCTGAATGCACGATAGGTCCCATTTTAATTCCTTTTGGAAAATAAAATCGTGCATAAAGAATCAGAGAAAAATTCTTTGAATTAAAGTATCAGTAGAATGTAATAAGAGAGTTCTGGGCCAGGGAAGCCGGGAAGCCGATGACGTCATAATAGGTCGGGGTGACGTCATAAATAGGTCAAAGTCGTGCGGCGTTCGTCTATTGATAGCGTCATGACCATAGCCCAAGCGGTTGTAGGTCAACGTCTGTTCAACGGACCGTGACAATAGCCAGAGATGTTTGCGGTGGTTTATGTCTGCTCAGCGGACCGTGTCTATAGGTTTTTGCGGTGTTCGAGGTTATGGTCTATTTATAGAGCCATACTTATAGCCTGAAGGTGCGGTGTTCATCGTCTATATATAGACCTATAACCCGGAGATGCGGTGTTGTAGTTCAACGTCTGTTCACCGAACCGTGACTATAGCGTGAGAAGTGTTTATGGTGTTCCATATCTGTTCAGCGATCCGTGTCTATAGTTAGCGATGGAGCGTGACTAATGAAAGCCTGCGGCTAATTCGGGAATTTTGCGTATAGAACACGGTGATTACGTTCCGCACCACTCGACTTCTCATCTTACACATCTGGTAATCAATCAAACTATGAATATACTCGTAGTCTATAGTTAGAAAAAAATAAATAAATAAAGTAGGTCAATATATAAGGACAGTTCTGAAACAGGGAAGCGGGGAAGCCGCGAACCGTGACTATAGCGTGAGAAGTGCTTGCGGTGTTCCATATCTGTTCAACGGGCCGTGTCTATAGTTAGCGATGAAGCGTGACTAATGAAAACATGCTAATTCGGGACCGAAGTCGTATTGATTCCTATGTTGATAGTGTTGAATGAAGCATGAAATGCGTAAATTCCTCAGTTATGCCCCTAGGTCGTCCAAATTTCGTTTCGGGGTAAATTTTTTTTCGGTTTTAGGCTAAAGCAGAACTCTGTAGACAGCGTCACAAAGGAGGAAAAGCATATACCGTATAGTATAAAATATATAGAGAAATGATATTAGAGTTGATCTACGTTTTGGCAGAGAAGCGTCAACATGACAAACAAGTGTACGGTGTGTCAGAAAACATTCTCTCGTCCAGATAACCTGATGAGACACCAACTTATACACCAACGGGGGACTCAACCGATAACAGCAGAACATCCGTATAAACGTACTCGCGAGACTTCATCTATGGCTCTTTCAAGAGCATCACAACACCCATTTACTATGATCGTCAGCGGCCCGACTGGTTGTGGGAAGACCTCATGGGTAATGGAATTTTTGGAGCGTGCTAATATCGATCCCTCTCCAACACGCGTCGTATGGCGTTACAGTCAATGGAAGTCAGCCTATGAATCTACAAGTCTGAAAAATGTAAACTTCCTCCCCGGCATACCCCACGACATAGGCGAAGGGTATTACTTTGACCCCGACGAAACCAACGTTATTGTTCTGGACGATTTGATGGGTGAGGTAAAGCGCGAAGAAAAAGTAACCGACCTATTCACCAAAGGGTCGCATCACAGAAATTTGTCCATAATTTATCTGACTCAGAATCTCTTCCCTCAGGGCAAGGAATCTCGAGATATCACGCTAAACTGCCAGTATTTCGTTCTATTCAATAATCCTATTGATAGACAGCAAATTAGCACGTTCGGGAGACGGATCTTTCCTTGGGATATGACACATTTCATGACAAAATTACACGAAGCCACATCTCGTCCGTACGGATATCTGTTCATCGATTTAAACCCCATACATCGGAAAATGACAGACTGTCTACCAATGTAATATCAGGCGATGAGGAACTCGTGAAAGAAGAGGAACAACTGCCAACTCGTCCAGTCCCAATTCGTAACCCATTAACTCAAATTCAACGCATACCATCTCACGATCCAGCATGGTCCGCTAAGAGGAATGAACGAAGATGGATCCACCGTGGTTCAAACGGAATGAAAATGAAGACGAGTCCCAGCAGAGGCAGATGATCCATAGGAGCGGGAATGAAATAGAACGACGAAAGAGAAAATACCCTTCAGATGACGAGTTCATCCATCCTGGGGAAATAGATCTACCTACCCACTTGCAGAAACGGGTTAAATATAACGTGTAGAAAAACATGTTCGGTAAACCTATCGCGAGAGATTGTAGGGTTGACATTGACGACAGAAAACAGCTATATACAAGCCAAGGTTACGACGAGGATGAGTCTGGTGCAAATGCTATGGCGGATTATACTCCAGCGATGATGAAGATTTTACGTCAAAAATACTACAATCGCCTCTTGAACATACGGAAACTACAAACCGATTATATTCATAACGAGATCTTGAAAACAACGAGGCGTCTGCAAACGATATACGACATAGACTACGAGGAAGCGCTCAGACAGACGATTAAGATGCGGAAATGCTTATTCGATAAGTTGATTGATGACGGTGATAGCGAGGACTCCGAATAAAGACCCCAGTGGAAATATTTGTTCATGAACATTGAATGAAAGGCTAGATGTTGAAATGATACCCACAACAATAGAGATGTATTTCGTATAAGCAGTTTTCTCTCATCATTTGTGTAGTGCTATGAGTTGATGAATAAAGCGATTATTTAGTAATCTTCGTATTGCTTTGTCTCTATTTTATACTAGTCATATAATTCCTCCTCCTCCTCCTTCGCCTCCTCCTCACTCCTCCTCCTCCTCATTCCTACTCCTCCTCCTCCTCCTCACATACGCTAAGGTCTCTTACCAGGTAGCCTTATGGATAAAGGCCCTCATCTCCCCAAACGCTCTTCATTGCACCTCCGAAACTCCCCATTCTCTACAACTTCCGTGTGATCTATAAATAGAACAAGGGTTTGCCCAGAAAAGAAAACCTGGTGTTCTAGGGCGTTAAAGTAAGGCCTAACAGACCGATATGTAGGGGGAGATAACTCTTGTAGGGCCGTACCGTGACCGGAAGTGACCTTTGACACGGATATGACATCAACTTGACCTACTAACCTAGTTGCAAAGGTCGTCTCTACCTGCTTATGACCACATACAAATTTTACATTCTATGGGTGCAAGAAAGAGTATACTATGGCTCCAAGTGTGTGAATTTGCGGACTGTGCTGGAACGCTGTGGTCGACAAATCGTCCTATATATATTCCCATAAAACATACATATTTTACATTCTCCGGGTGCAAGAAAGAGCATACTATCGCGCCAAGTGTGTGTGTGTCTGGATCCAGTACACCACCACCACCACCACCACCACCACCACCACCACGCATGCGCACCCGAATAGCGGGGAAAGCTACGGAGATAAATTCGTATAGGAGCTTTACGGTAGACCTCGACACGAGGAATACAACGTCGCAAACAGCGTGCGCGTACGTCGCTTATTTCGTGAGAAATGGCCGAATCACGTGACACCGATTATCGTCCAATTGCGGCGAAAGTTACCGCCGGGCGATAAAATTGTATAGGACCTTTATTGTGCATCTATACGAGAGGAATACGACGCCGTAAGCCACGGGTCTCTATCCGTCTTAGTTCCCGAGTTATCGCCAAAGGTAATTTATAGAAAATTCGACAAAAATCGGTGGTGCAAAAAAAAGATTTTCGAAATTCTGTTTTGCCCCGAAACGAAATTTGGACGCCCTAGGGGCATAACTGAGGAATTAACGCATTTCATGCCTTATTCAACACTATCAACATAGGAATCAATACGACTTCGGTCCCGAATTAGCCGCCTGTTTTCATTAGTCACGCTTCATCGCTAACTATAGACACGGCCCGCTGAACAGATATGGAACACCGCAAACACTTCTCACGCTATAGTCACGGTTCGCGGCTTCCTCGCTTCCCTGTTTCAGAACTGTCCTTATATATTGACCTACTTTATTTATTTATTTTTTTCTAACTATAGACTACGAGTATATTCATAGTTTGATTGATTACCAAATGTGTAAGATGAGAAGTCGAGTGGTGCGGAACGCAATCACCGTGTTGTATACGCAAAATTCCCGAATTAGCCGCAGGCTTTCATTAGTCACGCTCCATGGCTAACTATAGACACGGACCGCTGAACAGATATGGAACACCGTAAACACTTCTCACGCTATAGTCACGGTTCAGTGAACAGACGTTGAACTACAACACCGCACCTCCGGGTTATAAGTCTATATATAGACGATGAACACCGCACCTTCAGGCTATAAGTATGACTCTATAAATAGAGCATAACCTCGAACACCGCAAAAAGCTATAGACACGGTCCGTTGAGCAGACATAACCCACCGCAAACACCTTAGGCTATTGTCACGGTCCGGTGAACAGACGTTGACCTACAACTCCTTGGGCTATGGTCATGACACTATCAATAGACGAACACCGCACGACCTCGACCTATTTATGACGTCACCTCGACCTACTTATGACGTCGTCGGCTTCCCGGCTTCCCTGGCTCAAAACTCTCCTATTACATTTTACCAGTATCGCGTCATAATTTGGAGCATTTATCTGAACTAGCTTCAACTGATTTACCTGGGAACGCAACTGTCAAAATGCAATGTTTTACATAAAAACTCATCCTCTTGGACCCATTTCGTCTCTATCTGTCTTTCAGTGTTTATCTTCTGCAGAACAAGACGTGTAATATCGGATTCAATGTACCCATTAAGCTTCAAGGTGCCCATTAGAAACTTGGCATTTACTTAGTACCAAAGGCAGACAATTGCACTGAACTGTAGTCCAAATAGAGTAGCAATGCGGTGAAGATTTACTTGGCAAGTGTGCATTTTGAATGGTCCCGATGTCCAGATGATGGTTTTCTAATTTATCAATGACACTCCAGTTGAAAGGCTGAAAATCATCATGAAACAGTAAATTTGATGAAGCTAGATGTACAGTGGAATCCGGAATTGCCCTCAATCACATAGCAGATTTAACATTCCTGACGATCGGCAACTTCGCCATTTTGAATTCGGTAATGATACTGCATGCAGCAAGAAATTATGCAATGCTAGTAAAGTTACCTGGAGTTTTCGTAGTACTCATTCTGTAGCTCTAATCATTCTCGCTCTCTTTCATACAAAAGCGCCGCGCAACCGAATATTCCAGCTGAAATTCAGATACGCCATCGAGTGACCCGTTCTCCCATTTTCAGAGTTTGTAACTTCTTAAAACGTCTGCAAATCTGACAGTAGGAGGCATAGGGGAGAGCGGGGATACTTGGGGCGGGGGTGAAGTGGGACACTTACATTATGCCCATCATACACTAATCAGTCAGAGACAAGTTCATGTGCACGTGTTGCCCACGTCTTCCTTGTCAATATTATTGTAGGTCAGGTATTTAGTCCAGATACTCGCGAGTATGTATCTGTTTACGTCAAAAAGCTTTTTTTTCGATCAAATGTACATCACAGCCACGTATGAGTTATAAAGATTCATGTCAAACTGGAAATAGTGGCCCACTTCTCCCCCCTCTCCGTACAATATTATGCCATGAGATGACATCAATCGTGAACAGTTGAACTACAACTACTAATGTAAATAACTGAGTCAGTTGTTGATAAGTGATTTATATTTAGGATAATGTGTGACTTCACATTTTTTTTTGTTTCGTGAGCAACAACAACATAGGGCCAAAGTTCACATGACAAGAAGTCCTTTCTCACAGAATTTTCCTTTGGACATTAGTGTCTTCAGAAAGGGTCTTCAGTGGGATAAATTCGTTACACGGTTTGTCAGTGACCCAATACAGAAATATACGGGGTCAGTAAAATTAATATTGGGCTCGTCAAATTTTACTGACCCTGTATATTTCTTCACTGGGTCACTGACAAACCGTGTAACTAATATTATGATCCAACAAGCAAATTTGTATTCAATATCGGGATTGTGATTGGTTAAAAAATCAGGTCATATAGACCCATATACCCCGAGCGATGTATCGGTACTTGAGGTGTATAAAACGACGCTCTCGCTTAGAAAGTTCAGCTGACCATATCTCAATATTTAATGAATAACTTTCGCCCATCCGTCAAAATTTAATGGAATAAAGCCGTAATGAATGAATTTCACTGAAGTTTCCGACATATAACCCACCAAAAGGTGTCATTTGTTCCAAGAATAAAAGTCGATTTCTGAACGAAAGCAGATCGAAATTGATCGGTGCTGAGCTGCACAAGTTTTAACAGGAAATACCTTGATGAAATAAACTTCAAAATATTCCTTTGTCATAAATTCGCAATATGGTACAGAGTTAATTACCAATAGCTTGAGCAAAGTGTAACATTACGAATGAGTAAAGATTTCTGACGATCGGCAAGTTCGCCATTTTGAATTCGGTAATGATACTGCATGCAGCAAGAAATTATGCAATGCTAGTAAAGTTACCTGAAGTTTTCGTAGTACTCATTCTGTAGCTCTAATCAGTCTCGCTCTCTTTCATACAAAAGCGCCGCGCAACCGAATATTCCAGCTGAAATTCAGATACGGCATCGAGTGACCCGTTCTCCCATTTTCAGAGTTTGTAATTTCTTAAAACGTCTGCAAATCTGAAAGTAGGAGGCGTAGGGGAGAGCAGGGATACTTGGGGCGGGGGTGAAGTGGGACACTTACATTATGCCCATCTTACACTAATCAATCAGGGACAAGTTCATGTGCACGTGTTGCCCACGTCTTCCTTGTCAATATTATTGTAGGTCAGGTATTTATTCCAGATACTCGCGAGTATGTATCTGTTTACGTCAAAAAGCTTTTTTTTCGATCAAGTGTACATCACAGCCACATATGAGTTATAAAGATTCATGTCAAACTGGAAATAGTGGCGCACTTCTCCCCCTCTCCGTACAATATTATGCCATGAGACGCCATCAATCGTGAACAGTTGAACTACAACTAGTAATGTAAATAACTGAGTCAGTTGTTGATAAGTGATTTATATTTAGGATAATGTGTGACTTCACATACAGTGTTTTTTTGTTTCGTGAGCAACAACAACATAGGGCCAAAGTTCACATGACAAGAAGTCCTTTCTCACAGAATTTTCCTTTGGACATTAGTGTCTTCAGAAAGGGTCTTCAGTGGAATAAATTCGTTACACGGTTTGTCAGTGACCCAATACAGAAATATACGGGGTCAGTAAAATTTATATTGGGCTCGGCAAATTTTACTGACCCTGTATATTTCTTCACTGGGTTACTGACAAACCGTGTAACTAATATTATGATCCAACAAGCAAATTTGTATTCAATATCGGGATTGTGATTGGTTAAAAAATCAGGTCATATAGACCCATATACCCCGAGCGATGTATCGGTACTTGAGGTGTATAAAACGACGCTCTCGCTTAGAAAGTTCAGCTGATCATATCTCAATATTTAATGAATAACTTTCGCCCATCCGTCAAAATTTAATGGAATAAAGCCGTAATGAATGAATTTCACTGAAGTTTCCGACATATAACCCACCAAAAGGTGTCATTTGTTCCAAGAATAAAAGTCGATTTCTGAACGAAAGCAGATCGAAATTGATCGGTGCTGAGCTGCACAAGTTTTAACAGGAAATACCTTGATGAAATAAACTTCAAAATATTCCTTTGTCATAAATTCGCGATATGGTACAGAGTTAATTACCAATAGGTTGAGCAAAGTGTAACATTACGAATGAGTAAAGATTGCGAAAAAGTGTTCATCTGATAGTATTGAAGGAATTACTTAGTCACTTGCTTATTATTAAACTTAATGTCATTCTCATGAGTAAAGTTTTAAAATATCAACTCGGGATTGTTTTACAAAAACCTGAAGTGCCAAGTTCGTCATTATTTTTGAAATATCCAGTATAAGCTGGTAATACTCATGACTCGTATGATCAACACCGTTATTGTTTTACATTGTTTTACCGTTATTAGTTTGAATATTATTCAGTTATCTATGTTGTTGTGCCATGGAGGCATAAATAGCATATCCGTATGAGCTTTCGGCATACTTTGACAACAAAAAGAGAAACATGACAGGTGTCCAGCCCCATTAATAATGGGGATATTTTTCTAGGCACAAGCGTCATAACCGAATCCTGTAACCAGCCCTCTTCTATAAAGAATTTTGAATATGAATCATGATGACAAACTAGGGCTGTCTCATGTAGTCAAACAAACACGACAGCAAAGAATATATTTGTAAACATTCTCAATAATATGTCAAGGCTGTAGCCAGGGATCTTCATGCGTGAGCCATATTCACTCTGTGTATATTGTAGGTATCATGTACTTCATTTGAAGTCCCTATTGGAAAATTCAGAAATGAAAAAAAAGTTATCATGTTGTGACACTCCATAGCATAATAGGAATTGCCACTGCTTGTAATTTTTAAAGAGGTAGTTACATCATTTAAAAAATATTCAACAAATAACATATTTTGATAAAAGTTATTTAGTAGTTGAGATTAACTATCTTCAACGTATTTCTGTGACCTCATTTTTTCATAAAAAAAATCATATTTCTGACATTCTCTGAAAAACATGACAGCAACTGCACTTGACTCAAGTGCCTGAGATGAAAACCATTCATCGGCATTCTGGGTTCGACTCTTTGCAACGTCATACACTATATATCTTTTATCGCACTGTGACGGCTTCTAACATGACGTCATGGACACTTGGTTGCGTTACCCGACGTCATCTATGTCTTTTTTTTTCATTTTCAACTTGTTCACAACAACAAATTGATGAATCAAAGGATATTGGTCCCGGCCTATACGAAATACAAGACTTTGCGACTTGTAAGGCCAAATGTTGCAGGTGATCAGGATGTTTAGCTTACCCGAATAATAAAAATCAGGATTAGTATTGAAATTTCAGCATCAGCTCATCTCCCAAGATGCACCGCTCGAGTTTTGTTTTGAATCTGTGCGAACACGACACTTACAAATCTTATTGCGCAACAGCGTCACATGTTATAAGAAGAGCGGCGTTAGCCAATGCATTGCAGCTAGACTAATGTAAGTTGCAGACTTCTAGTTCACATGTTTTTGGTAATACTTTAAAACGACTATACTTGACTATTTAGGTTTTACCCAAAAACCATGGTGAAGTTCAGATGTATGCTGACCACAGGCATGATGTATTATTCCCACACATCGATATATAAAAAAGATTATAGGCCCTAGTTTAAGGAGTATTTTAGTTGACCGTTAGATACGGTCCAAAATGATGTCAGGGGTCGCGAAACCAAAACGAATCCTGGCTGTATATGACAATCACATTCATGTTGAATACAATATAATGAATTTCAGACAGATAATAAACATTTCAGACAGATAAAATGAAACATGATAGTCTCTTTTATTTCATGAGAGGGTATTTTTTCTTAAATAGCAATATAAAAATTCCCACAATAGTTTTGAACAATTTTTTTGGAATACAATCGTGATTTTCTGTACTAAAACACTGTGCGGTAATACAGACCAATATAGTATGGTATTTACAGCGATTGTGTCCGTGAGAAGAGAGATATAGCAATATAAATACGCCTATGCTCTTATTGGACTGTAGCGATTGTTTCAGACGACATTTGGATATTATAATATAATATGCCAGGTTTTAAATGTTCGAATCGGTTATTTTTGTTCCTCCCATCGTGCAGATATAATTGCCGTCACAGAAAGTATGCGAATAAATACTTCTGAAAAGAGCTACTAAACACATTAAATGACAATTGTCATTTTAGTTCATTAATAGGCCTGTGGTTTAATGCATATGTACTCAAAATGAATATTGTCGATGCCATAAAAGTTACAAGCATGCGCCTTTACTCCATAACATGAAATTATATCGCAAATGTTCACGATCCTAGTCATAATTCTACACATGAATAGAAATGTATTAGTTTCATCATTCACATGAATATCAAATGTGGGGTTGCAACCACACGAGATTATCGATATTACTCTATTATCGAGAAACCATCTCGGTTGGTTAGACCTGACTCCTGCGTCGATACAAGTTTGAATCACTCTACACCTTCAAATGATGGATTTCTAACCGGGTATATATGCAATACGATTTATTCATCGTTCTATATCTATCTTTATGCCTTATTTGAGAATATATTCAGAAGTCTATACAGTATAGTGCTGGATTTCTGTAGCTGTAGTTCTGGTGAATATTTTAGACAATTCCAAGTTTTTAACGTCCTAGTTCGGAGGACATTAGGATTAATACCGCTAGGCCGTATATCTGAAAATTCAGAGGCTGGTCGCACTATCATGCACGATACAGTATAAGTTTTTCAGCAAAAAAGGAGAGACTGTATTGTATGATCTACCATTGGCGGGTTTGTCGCTAGTGTGGTAGGCACGACCTAGTTCTGGACACCCTCACTGCACAAGAATGGGTGCGTCCGGTATTACGCAAGGCTGCGACTACACAGCTGGGCATAATTTTCTTGATGATCCTGTCGTACTCCAATAGTCCGACCATATAACGATTCTTAAATCGTAATATATTATTCCTAAATTCTAAGACAAATACACGCGGCCTGACGTGATATACTATGACTAAGATGCAATCTCGTACATTTCTATGATTATACAATATTGTACCGTATTGCTATGTCATAATATTACATGTCGGGCGCGGCGGAGCGGTGGAAGGGGGGAAGGAGGGGGGGGGGGAATGCAGCAGGCCTCCTCTGCAATATGAAAAGAGGGGTTGGGCAAGGACCTCTTTGCCTCCCCCTCAAGAATTGTACCTGAAGTGTTTGAAATCCCAAAATTTTCCCCGACCCCCCCCCCTATTTCTTCCTTCACGGGTCCAAATTGATCTTGACTAGTTTTAAATTGTAGTGTCATGCAACGTGCCAACTTTCCCGCAGTATTTGTTCTATCTGATTTACTGTGTTCATGAATTATCAGCTGTATAGTCTTTTTCCGCAAAAAAAGTTAATTAGCGCCCAAAATTGCCGTGTTTAGCACCCACAACTTCAAACGCGGCACTGATGCAACAACTTGCGCATCGATGAAGTGACCTTTTCGTTTAGAGGTGTTAGAGGTTGACTTTGACGTGAACTGCATGACGGAAAGATGTTTCATCTGAACACTAATATTTGTGGAAGATTTATTCCATTGTTTTTTGTTTTGTTTTTTTGCTTTTTTTTCTCTCTCTTTGAAAGAGTTAGAAAGGTGGAAATTTTGAAAATTTCACCCTAAAATCTTCTCTGAAAAATGCGCCTAAATGCGTAAAATGAAGGGTAATTTTTCCAAATTTCCCCGGACCCCCGGTTCGCGGGAGGCAAACACCCCCTCCCAGTCCCACCTCCAATCCGCCCTCCCCCATGTTAAATTGCTCCCGCCGCGCCTGCATGTGTATATTCTCCTATGTCTGCGTATGCCTGTAGGAGAGCGATTAAGCTCACGCAAGTTAAGCCCTTCCGAAGCAGGTAAAGATCGCTATGTTGGCAAGACAATAGCGTTGGCTTTGTCCACTCACCGTGACATATATTTAATACGGTACTCGACTATGTATGTCACTAATGCACAGAAGCTATTAAATCAAATCTCCGCACTTCACATGCTAAGATAAATATACATGTATTGACAGAAATTTAACCAATATGTACTGCATATAACTGTTTTGATAATACGCACTCTTGAATGTTTAGCACGATAAACTGCTTCCGCGAACGTGCTCATTGTGCTACATATTCTTAGAAATGACAAACTTACCTGGAAAAGGCTGTGTATTACATACTATCTGGGTCAGTTTTCGAGCAAAACTAGGACAACGCCATTGTAATTTCTGTTTCGTGTTGTGTGTCACAAATTTTCTTTAATGCTTTTATTAATTTCATGGGACAGGATTTGTGACGAACAGTGAATTATTCTCGTTCCATTCAGTTGTGAGCTCAGCCATTTTCGCCTGCCACTGCTGTCGTGTGTTATGCAGGTTTTGAGTCGCACAGAAAAAGTTTTCCACAGTTGAACTTCCAATATCCCACACATCATGTAAATGGCATGTTGGATTGCATGACATCGAATCCAGTCAAATATGCGGGTGTATTTCGAAGCTCCACTAATCATTTGATGTTCCAGGATCCCTATTGGCTCCCAAAACCAGAATGCTTGCTGTTCACATAACATAAAATTTTATAAATTCATTCTATAGGTTGGTGAAAAAAAGAGTAAAAATAGATTTACTTACATCAAGAAATTGAAGTTTTAAATTTAAAATGTACTGCTCTCAAATTATACCACTAGAAACTGGAATTTTCTACTTCTACCAGTTTTTACCCCCGGCCAAAATATGGCCGTAGGATATTGTCTTCATGTCCGTCCGTCCGCCTGTCCGTCATTCCGTCCGTCTCTCCATCACAGCTTTCTCGTTACCAAGATTTGTTTAGAACGACTTACCCTAGGCACACCAAAATTGCAGTGCACATCCATATGCTCGTGACTCAAAATCCTATTGAATCTGGCAGCCATTTTTAATTTATGCGAAACCATTAATCTTGTGTATCTCGGAAACGATACCGCTGTTCAGTGTGAAACTTGGTATGGATCGTCGATACATTAAAATTTATTAAAGGAGTGACCAAATCAGTTTTCCTGATAGGGTGGAAACCTTGACGGCCATCTTTAATTTATGCAAAATCTTTAATGATGTATATCTCTGATACCATTTAAGTTTTCTTTGTGAAACCTGGTATACAGTATCGATGTATCAAGAGACTTGCGATGAATAAACACCGATTTGGAGGAAACTTTTGCGACCATCTTTAATTTATGCGAAACCATTAATCTTGTGTATCTCGGAAACCATTTCGCTGATCAGTGTGAAACTTGGTATAGATCATCCATACATCAAGAAACTTTAAAGGAATGACCAAACCAGTTTCCCTGAATGGATGAAAGCCTTGGCGGCCATCTTTAATTTATGCAGAATCTTTAATGATGTATTTCTCTGGTTACTGTATCGGGTCCCAGTTGCGTACGTGTACGTATCACAATTTTGCTTAATTACGGGGCAGTGCTTTTTTGTATCTATACAAACTATACATTTTCTGAAAGCCCTTGTTTCAAGGAATTTAGATAAACAAATAACTGTCTCGATTTCATTACAAGAATCGATTTATTTTAAGATAAATGATGTCATTTAGAAAAGTATAATCCTCAAGATCACGCTCTAATAACTCTCTCAGTTTTCATTAAACAAACTTGTTTTTTTGGAATAATGAACTTTACCATTTGAATAAAAATAGGTTGCCTCACTTTTTTTTAGTTAGGGCAAATCGTCTTGCAAATTTGAAAGACTGAAAAAATCTACAAAAACTCCACCCCTCCCCACTAAATCATAAATAATTCATGAACCGGGCCGAACTCATAAAATTGAGAAATTAGAAGGGGGAAAACCACTTTTTGGCGAACAACTAAATGAAGAAAACGGCCAAAAACCAATCAGCACTGTGTTTTCGACCGCTTGAACCACGCTAATCCCCTGTTCGCAGCTGGATAAGAACCATATGGCTATTCGAGGATGTTATGCTAAGTGATCCAATTAGTTTAACGCTTCTTTGGCCGTGGTCTTCGCCTTGGGCGTGCATAATCCTTATACCACGCTGTATCCCCTGGTGCGCGAAGTTCGCCTGCTTGAGACTTACCTACTGCACCACGAATGGCTTGAGTTTTAAAAAGTCATGTTTTTGACTACAATGCACTAATTTTCATAATTTCTTATTCCCCCAACTTGTAGGTTTGACTGTGTACTCTGGTATAAGACAAAAAAATCGAGATTTTGAAGCTCCGACCCGATACAGAAACCTTGGTATACAGCATCGATGTATCAAAAGACTTGCAATGAATAACCACATCAGTTCCTCTGAGTGGTACGAAGGATGGCCGGCCATCTTTAATGTATGCAAAATCATTAATGATCTCTATCTCTGATACCGTTCAAGTGCTCGATGTAAAATTTGGTAAACATCATCGATGCATCAAGAGACTTATGATTAATGACCGAACTGGTTTCTCTGATTGGGTGAAAGCCTTGGCGACCATCTTTAATTTATGCAGACTCTTTAAGGATGTATTTCTCTGATACCATTTAAGTGTTCTATACGAAGCATGGTATACAGCATCGATATATCAATAGACTTGCAATGAATAACCACATCAGTTCCTCTGAGGGGCGGGAAGGATAGGCGGCCATCTTCAAGTGCTCGATGTAAAATTTGGTATACTTCATCGATGCATCAGGAGACTTACGATGAATGACAGAACTGGTTTCTCCGATTGGGCGGAAATCTTGGCGACCATTTTTAATTTATGCAAAATCATTAATGATCTATATCTGATACCATTTTAGTGATTCCTATGAACCTATAAATCTTGATACATCAAGAAACTTACAATTAATGACAACCAATGCCTCTGATTAGTTGGAAAACGTGAGTGCCATCTTTAATATATACAAAATCTATACCACTGGTACTGTTCAATACATCAAGACACTAAAAATGAATGACAGAACCGTTTCCACTGATTGGATGGAAACCTTGGCAGCCATTTTTAATTTGTGTAAAATCATTGATGATCTATATATCATTTGATACTGTTAAAGTGTTCAATATGATGCTTGGTATGTATCATCGATACATCAAGAGACAAGTAATGACTGCCGGTTTCTTTGATTGGACGGAAACCGTTGTGGCCGTTTCTGATTTCAAAATGTTTGATAATCTCTATATTTGTCACTGGATTGCTTGGTGTTCCTGACGTCTTCAAAGTAGTATGGCTCAGATTGAACACATTGTTAATGGCTGGCGCCCAGAGCCGAGGGGTTGTTAGATGCGCAGCGTAGTATGAATTTAAGTAAAATCATTGATGATCTATATCTGATACCGTTTAGTGCTTCATATGAAACTATAAATCAGCGATACATCAAGAAACTTACAGTACCGCTCTCATTAAAAGTCAAGTCTTGCGCGGTAGAGGCCCAGTAGCAGCGCGGTAGAGGCCCAGTACCAGCGCAGTACCAACGCGGTAGCAACGCGGTGGTCGCGCAGTAGCAATGCAGTAGCAACGCGGTAGGAGCACAGTAATTATTGCGCAGCCATTCTTGCATAAATACCGCGGTACGCGTATATTATTCTGGGATCACGAATGTGTATATCTAATACAAAGATTAAAAGATAGCATGCATGCAAATGGTCCAGATACGGATTTCACTCAAGATCTTTTTTGCGTATCACTGTTTTCGGAGATGAGAAGGCATCTGAACAGGGGATACAATAGTCATATCACACAGGATTTTTTTCAAAAGATGACGATCACACCGAGTTGAAGATTTCCTTGACCATTATTCTGGAAATGTACAGTATTTACTATTATGGTGCACTCTACAGTTATCTAGTTCAGCCGGAAATAAAAAAAAATGGGTCTCCCTCCGATCACCAATAGTCAAATAATCTTTAACGCAAGCTCGTTATATCCATATATCACCTGAAAGAAAATGTTTGTACCATTACTACAAGGCATATGCCATTTTTGTTGCAAAAAAAATCCTTGTACAACCCTTTACAGTTGCTTCAATTTTCCTGAAAACCCATCAAAATGTAGGGAAAATTGGTCATATACGGTCCATTTTCCATAGAAATACACGTCTCGTTTTTTCACGTCGAGTGGTCAATTTTAATTGGTTAAAAAGAAACAGGAACTTTGAACTACCCGTTTTTGTCAAATTTTCTTGCAGAAAATGTGTCATGATTCTCGCGCTCACCAAAGGAGCATAGCTGAGGCCATTAAAACGTTAATGATCCGAGATATCAACAACTATAAACGTAGGAAGATATATAATGTGGTAAGAGACGGTCGGCCTTATTATGAAATCAGGAAAGGGCCATTCCGGTAATACTGTGTGTGCAAGTTTGGCGTGATTTTTCTCAATTTTTTTTCTTGTTCATGTTAGCCTGTGAGTGTTTTCAAGCATAGCGATACACACCACTTGCTTACTATCAGCCGTATTATGAATATCAGATCAATTACCTTTCCCCTACCCCACCTTTGTTTTGGTGGAATTTTCCACATCGAGCTGAGTTTTTAGGGTATTACATAACAATCACTTTTCTCTGTAGAATCAACGTTTATCCAGCTATACATAGACCAGGATTGATGCCCAGCTTTTCAATGAAGCGAGATAAACGGAGACGGCCTAACCAGAACTCAAATAACAGCCAAATTGACGGTCATTTTGCACTCTACTGTCTTCGATGAACTTCAAGAATAATTGTTAAAAGCCGTAGAGTACAAATTCTTTCCATTTATCCCATGCTGCCGAGTGATTTGGTATCGAAAAATACTTCTGGCAAGTTTATTTTGTGGATATAAGACCTAATTGCACCGTTCACACAAACTATATGTAAGTATAGGAGAGATAACTGTTGTAAGGATCTATACAGCAAATATCTAATACTACTACTGCCAAGTAGTACACAGAAAAATGATACTGCGGATTCTTTTTCTCGAGCCTATGGTTTGTATGGAAAACGAGACAAAATTGAGTGCTTTAGATGAAATCAGCCTGATAAAAATAAGCAAACTGACATTATGATATATATTCGCTCCGCGATGAAGCCATTCCCATAAGCGTGTACTCTACGTTATCCAGTTAGCCGGAAAAAAAACAAGGTGGTCTCCTCTCCACTCACCAAGATTCAAATAATCTTTAACGCCAATCTGTTATATCCATAAATTATCTCAAAGAGAAGGTTTGTACTGTTACTACAAGGCAGATATCATTTATGTAGCTTTCATCCATGAGATGCGCGCCTACATCAGGAAAACGGCACCGCCTGATGCCACTCGAATTCAAAGGCGATCACACGCATAGGTCATTCTTCCTGACCACTCGTCATTTGGCAGTGGATGTGGGTTTACCATCCACAGAAGCTCTGAAAAGTGCTGTCGAAATGCGAAAATAGCTCTTCCAGGATATGTTGACGATACATTATCCTAGATTGCGCGAAGGCTTTGGAATGGATCATAGCGAATGGTTGGCCATTGAACACAAACAAGAGCAAGCATGGCTGAAAACTGACGCAACACAAAGGCAATTTTCTGGTTGGACAAGAGTCAACACGGCCGGCGATGCGTCTGATGCATGGCTAATAGCTCACGAGAATTGGTAACACACCGAGCGCGGCTTGTAATGTGATGGAGAGGATAATAAGTATCAAATACACTATGTTTTTGTTCTCCAGCTCTCTTTCGCTCATCTGATTGCGTTAACGTGTTAGGAGATTATGGACTGGATATTGTGGTGTGTGTGTGTGTGTGTGTGTGTGTGTGTGTGTATCGTAATCCCACCTTTAGGGCGTCGCTACGTTGGGCACCTCTCACCTACTCACTGAATCACTCGCATCCACCTAACTCATTCGTTCACTTCTAACTCACTCGTTCACTCATTCACTCACTCACCCACTCTATACTCAAGGGGAGATCGCTCGTGCCCTGTCAACTACACCATATCGCCCGTGGTATCCCCAACACCCACCTGAACGGTTCATTTAGAGTTCTCATCCCTAAAATGTCACTTTCTTTATCACTCATCGACTGGGCATGCACACTATATCATCACTTTCGATTAAAACCATTCCAATCGTAGTCTACATGCCGATAGCATCAAGCCAAGACCATGTACGCCATGTGTGGACCCAGGATTGTACCTGAATCACCGTTGCATACCCGAATATGCACCATGACGTAACCTCTGGTGGCGTCGACGAATGTTTCTCCAATCTATACGACCCATGTAGACCCATATACACGTGACCTGATGCACGTTCCGTTTTCCCGTATTTCGTTTACTCTTCTGGTTTTTATTTTCTGGAAAGTCCTAGTGTGGCATCCAGCCACAAGTCACGTGCCCTTACGGAGCGTTCCCCAAGCCTGCTCGATTCCATATGACCCATATACAAATGACGGGATGTAAAGTCCGCTTTTCACACTGAGTCCGTTTTTCGAGGAAGTCCTAGTTTTGCATCCAGCCCTCAGTCACGCGATCGATCTTGACGAGCGCTCCAAAATCGAGACCCTTCACGACCTCTTACGACCACGTAGAGTTCACTTAGTTCAATTTGACTGTGTGTAAAGTCCGTTTTTTCTGCATTTTATTTTTAATCCTAGATTTATATTCTCCCCTGTCACGTTATCGTAAGTGACCTCCTATCCGACTAGATCGGAAGTCACGTGATCTCACCGGACGTGACGTATTCCGTGACGTCATGATACATCCCAGACGACTCGCATTCCCTGTGGCATTATTCACGTCCAAAATACCGAGAGATTTACAACTTCTATACTACTGGGATAAATTGAAAATCATGAACGATATATGCCTACATTTCTCACCACTGATAAGTCATGTCGTTCATCTTGCGCACCACTTTTCTCTTTGCCCCTGCCCGGTGGCGATTTCTCCCGACAATCAGACCGACAAAACATTTATTTCCTCCCAGGTTCTATTTGTGTCTGGAGCAAAGTACATGTAAATGCGAATTTTATGTATCTTATTTTCGAGTGAAAATTTAAAATACTGTTTTCATAGGCGTGCTTAATGGTTATTTTACGCACGGGTAGTGTGGGAAAGTTTATATTTCAGGGAAAGAGTTTTCATGTCGAAAACGTACAGAATTTTGATTATTTAGTGATTTTCGTGTTGAAACAGTTGCCGTATTCGAAGGTAGTTTAGTGAACAATCACAGATATGTTTAATAATTCCACGTGCTTAAACTCACACTTACCAGCAATTCTTCTTTACATGTTGAAAATGTAGTATAGGGTAAATGTTGAGCCCAACAAGACGAATCTGTGAAATCTTAGAATAAATTCGAAAGTGCCGTGTGGTGGACGTTCAAATAGGACAGCAGAATGAAATATCGCTTTAAATAAGACTGGTTAGATAATGTCAAGAATAGTTACTAATAATAATAACTAACTTGTTGACGCCAGGTTCCGTTGATCATCTTCAAACTGAATATTAAGAATGATATGGATTTCAGAATACTCTCTTAAAAAAGCTGAGTGAAATCTCACTCAAGTAAGAGTGGAAATTCATCCCACTCAATACTCGAGTGAGATTTTCACTCAACTTGAGTTACTTTTCACTCAACTTGAGTTAAATGCATTCAACTTGAGTGACATTCACTCAAACACAAGAGCGGAAATTCATTCCACTCAAGCTGAGTGAACTTGAGTGGTTTAAACTCAAGTTGAGTGAAAAGTAACTCAAGTTGACAGGTACATTTCACTCAAACTTGAGTGGAACAGTTCACTCAAGTTGTTTTAGAGAGTACACCGGAGAGTCAGCTTATAATTAGGTATTGTAACGAGGAATCATTTCATGGTATGGTATAGGGGAGATAATTCTGTTGAACTATGATTGTCTTGTAGAGGCGAGGAGTTGTGGCGCGTTTTGGGGTTGGCGGTTGATTTAGGTCTGTTGCAATGTTTGTGTGCGAATGCTGATCGCTGGTACAAATAAACGGGATCTATGGACAGAAACTGTGAGTTATCTCGTTTATCGTCGTCTTAATAACGCGACATTTGGTGGAGAACCCGGGCATTCGTACAAAAGTGTTATAAAAACTGTACAAAACTTTAGCCTAGTCAAGTGATGCCGCCAAAACCTCGAAAAGGCGCCTAAAGGAAGAATCGCCAACAGTCCTAGTAAAATGGAAGAACAACACATTAGACCGCCTATGGGAATAAACGGACTGAAACCAGAATTTTTCTCTGGTCTTCCCCACGAAGATGCTGAATCGTGGCTGCAGAAGTTCAAAGCCTATGTTATTCTCAACCGAGTGAATGACGACGATGGTCCCCTTGTTATGAGACTACCGATCGTGGGTCCCGCTGTCACGTGGTTTGAGACCTTACCTGAGACAATTAAATATCCCAAGGCGTTGCTGTTTGAAAAATTTCTAGAACACTTCAAGGGCGCACAACCATGGCTTTTAGAGCAACAACTTTATGACTGCAAAATGAATTTGTCAGATTCCCCAGAATCGTACATTTATAAAGTCATCGGGAAATGCCAAACCTTGAGAAAATCGGAATCTGAGCGTATTGCTGCTCTAATTCGTGGACTTCCAGGGTCGTATAAAGCAGTGGTCCTGCAACAGGGACCAGCGACGGTTGAAGAAACTATTCAGGCTATTCGATTGGCTGAAGAAACATTGAAAATGACACAACCAGCACCAGTGGTGTCTTGTGCTGGTATGGTGGAACAGACTGGTCATAATGAACAGCCATGTTGTATGACATTCGGAAAACCATGAGCGACTTACAAATTCAACAAACAGCAGGCGCCAGTCTGGCCCTACTCGCGCCAGTCTGGCCCTACCATTGCCATTCGTAGTCTACACCACGTGGACTTCAAATCGACATACCGCACGGCCCGTTTGGACCAAAGATTGTCCCTATCTCCCCCAAACACGTACCGGTGCACCAGCACAACGCCCGCTTTATCTACTGTTGCCTAACTATGTATTCGTATCATGCTGTCACTTCCAGTTCAAACCATACCAGTCGTAGTTTACACCACGTGCATAGGCTTCAATATAACACCCTGCACGCTATATTTGGACCAAGATTGGTCTCTAGGTCGCGCATCCCAAAATGTCCGCTTTCGCAACAACGCCTACACTGTGCATGCGCATACTGACGTAATTTGCTCCCTGAATCGCCCTCAGTCGTAGTCTACATGCAGAGTCGTAGTCTACATGAAGAGTAAATGTAAACCAAATCGACCGGGGTTAGTTTTGGATGTTAAGTGCTTATTCTGCATTCTATTTTTTCCAGAAGAAATCCTAGTTGTGTATCTACCCACCTATCACATGACCGACCTCGACGAGGGCTTCAAGTCGAGACCTAGCCCGACCCCTTAGGACCCCATGTTGGCCAACCTGGACCCATTTGACTGCGTGTCCGGTTCGCGTTTTTTATCCGCATTTCCTTCCAAAAAGAACCCCATATTTTTATATCCACCTTGATCAGTCACGTAATCTCTTCTTCCCCCCCCCCTCCCCCACACAACCTTAAAATGATAAGAGATTTCAACTTAAAATATTACTGGCTTGTATGGAAAGGAAAATGTTTGATGCAAGACTTTGTATACATCATCAATACATCAAGAGAATAAAAATGAATGACAAAACCATTTTCTCTGATTGGATGGAAACTTTTTTAATTGATATAAATTCATGAATTATCTATATATTCTTTGATACTGTTCAATTGTTGAGTATGATACTTCGTATACATCATTGATACTACAAGAGACAAGTAATTTCAACACATATAAGGGAAGTGAGAAGAGGTGCCGACATACTGACAGAGCCACATGACTTCACAGTATAGTGTTCTGGTTAACCTATTCTAAAGCACATACCATAATTCTAATGATTCGTGATATGTGTTGTATCTCAGATACGCTTTTATTGTACCTGTTCATGTGGCAACTTGACTGTCGGTTTCTCTGATCGGACAGAAACCGTAGGAGCCATTTCTAATTGCAAAATTTTTGATAATCTGTATATTTGTCATTTGACTGCTTTGTGTTCCCAACGTCTTCAGAGTAATACGGTTCAAATTGAATATATTATGAATGGCTGGCGCCCAGAGCCGATGGGTTTTCAGATGCACAGCTTCGTCTTTCTGCTTCTACCAGGCCGATAAAATAAAATGTCCAATAACAAACGGAATCAAAACATACAAGTGGAATGCACCAATAGTAACGATATGCATAGTATTTGACAGACACAAGTAAAATGGGATAATTTTCCTCAAGTTCTGTTTTGTTGTCAATACATATTCTGCACGCCATTTCCCAGGTCAACACAAACTGTATACGGACAAACGGGCCCCAAAGCGTCAAACGTTACGAGTAAATATAAAAGAAAACATAGCAACGAGTTGCAATACTCGGGTTGCAAGCACCCATCGCAGCCAATCAACCAACAGCAGTAGCTTTAGACCTAGAAGCCACCCTATTTGGCAAAACGTCATTTGCTTCCTCTTAGATCTAACCTACATAGTTACCCCTGAAGAACAATCCCTCAATTCGCAAATTTATGTGATTTTCATCTGAGAAGTGCGAGCAACTGTTGAAGCTGCGTTGAAATGGTTGACATGGTTCCGAAAGACATGATCCTGGATAATATAATGTAACAAACTGCGTACTTTCAGAGTTATAGCCTGTGCAATATGTGTTCCGTGACCCAAACCACGTGACCTAGAGAGAAATTTTTTTCATGATCGCCATCTCACAATGCATATATGTGGTCACTTTCTCTATCCAAATCCCTTATTTGAAAATCCGACAATTTTGATTGGTCAATGGCGGCCATTTTGTTTTACGGAGCAACTTTTCAAATAGAGGTTTGAGAGCCCCAGATTCATCGATCATGTTTCGAGTTTCGAGTCAATCGGTCTGGTGGTTCTTCGAAGAAGAAGATCTTGAAAGGTTTTAGGGTAAATCCAAGATGGCCCCAATGATTCTGACCAATGGGCTTCTTCTCAGGATATACGTTAAATCTAAAGGGCCCCAACCACCATGTGAAGTTTCAGCTTCCACGATGCAGCAGAAGTGGGTGTACTTTTTGTACAAAACCTGGCGGAAGAATAATAATAATAAGAATACCAATAATGAGAGGTTAGCAGCCTCTGGCTTGCAACCCTAATTATTTCACCATGTTCATTTGATTTTAAGGTTGTAATTTATCCTGATAAGAAAACAAACGAATGTGTATAAAGTTACTCAGAGAGCCTTTATGAAATTCAACTCAAACTAAACCAGACATGCAGGGAAAGATTTGGGTGGGCTAATGTAAGGGCATGGCTTTATCCACACATTGTAGGTCTTCATTCAGCCGGTTCATACAGATCTTCAGCACACCTGACCAACGCATACTTCATATACAATGATGTAGGGCTAGATCTTAAAATTGATAAAACATGTGTCTGTGTGTGTTTTGCAAGCACATATTTTCATTTGTTTAAAATTCAGTTTGAAATATAGCCGTACCGGATTCTAAACAATTGACAAGCACGGATATCCACCATCTCGGTTACTGAGTGAAGATTTGTCAAGAAATCGAAAATCAGAATCTCAACATGGCAGTGTGACTAACGTCACAGGACTTACGAAGTAGGGTAGGCATTAGGACTCCGACGGGAACTGAACTCTTAGAAATCCCCCATCCCCAAGTTGAAATCCTGCCTATATTTAGATGGGCACTGCCCAAGTCAGAATCACCAGTGATTTTAATCAAAAATCACCAGACATTTTCAACAAAAGTAGGTCACCTCTGAACTTGCTGGTAACCGTCCCCTAATGCACCTTCATGCCAAAAATCAAGGTTCTAATGTCAACGGTTCTCCTTATTTTGCCGACGAAAGGATTCGGATGGACTCACTCACTCACTACCGAACAATTTGCAAATGAGAGCCTACTTCGTAGGAATATTATAAAATCTATACAAACATGACCAGTGTGACTAACGTCACAGGACCTACGAAGTAGAGTAGGAATTAGGACTCGAACGCGAACTGAACTCTTGGAAATCCCCACCCCCAGTTGAAATCCTGCCTATATTAAGATGGGCACCGCCCAAGTCAGAATCGCCAGTGATTTTCATCAAAAATCACCAGAAATTTTCATCAAAAGTAGGTCAGCTCAGAACTTGTTGGTAGCAGTCTCCTAATGCGCCTTCATTCCAAAATAAATAACGATCGCCGATTTAATTTTACAACTTTTTAATTAAAGGAAACAGATTGAATAATATAGGTTCAGTAGATTTCAAGCTTTACGTGTGAAAATACATTTACATCTCTTTAATGGTTTTCAGTGCCCTTGTCCAGGAAGTAGAGAAGATAAGCGGTTTCTAGCCCAGGATTCGATCTCCGGAAATAGCTGTACACGTCATCCGGTTATTTATACATGATGACATCATGTCACGTTATCCCCCGAACCTATATATAAGCGCCCTTGTCTACCGTCATCCACCTAATTTTACTACATATCTATACAGATTCGGTTATTTATACCTGATGACATCATGCGACGTTCTCCCCCGAACCTATATATAAGCGCCCTCGGGTCGAACGAGGGGCACGGAATGGTTTAGGATAAAAGGACGAGCCTTTCGAGCCCATTCACCACTCACCTTTCGTGGTACACGCATCTACCAGTCGATAGAAGATGATCTCCCTGGCATATAAAGTTTCCGCAGAAGTCTTTGGAGAGAAGGGGGCTGCCTTTATACGTATTATCGATCACGGTGATGTACCCAACGCGTCTCAGCCGAAGTTCATCACACTAAACACGAAAGCGTGGGACAACGTAGCATTTTACATGGCGACCATCGATTCCTTTCTCGAACGAGCTGTGGACACACCACAGCCTCTCCGCCTGGACAAAGATGTATATATCAGTCATAATGTATTCAAGGGAAAATCATTCGTGCGCCTCAGAAACTGAGATAAATCTACCACCAACGCGAGGAAGATATTTCCTACGACTAACGGAATCGCATTGGACGGAGTCTTATGGTCGGAGTTGAAAAAGAAAGCTGGAGAGATAGACGCTGCGCTGAAGGAGATGATAACCGCCATTCAGGTTTGCGCATCGGGAGTCTTCGACGACGACATGTCATCGCCTCTACCGACTCATACGGTTTGCAGAAGGACGCAACTCCTCGAACACGCCATTAAGAAAGCGTATATCGAAGAACTAGCCCCTACGATCGGTGAAATAAGGAGAGAACGCTGCCCCGGATGTGAGATCGACGACCCCAGCCAGGATCATCATGAGTGTATGATGAACGATCCCGATGAGATGGCGGACTTATACTTTAACGGTGCTCTAGAACGTATTGATGAAAGTGCGGTCATGGAGAACTTTGAATCCCTCATCGAAAGGCAAACGGAAATGAACATGCACCCCGCGCACCTGATGAAATACCAGTGCGAAGACTGGAGGGAGACGGAACTGAAAACCGACCAATGGAAAAGAGACTTACTAAACTGTATGAAAAACGCAAACAAAAACTAAGCGTATAGATTTGCTCGTTCTCCAACCAGTGTACTCTATGTTTTGATTGGTAACAATACATACGTTATAAACTACTTCGGTTTGTTGTCGATGTTATTTAGTTATATGTTAGTTAGCGTTCTCATCATTAAACGGTGGGATACGTAGATGAGGTCAGGCATGACGTCTAATGCGCGAGTTAACAGAGTTTAAAGCCCTATATCCTAGAACACGTGCGATTGCCCTCTTTTCGCGGCGGTTGCGAGTGTATATTGAAAATATATTATTTTTCTGTATTATAAATATGCGAACCGAGTATTTTTCCGTTTATTCTCAAATCTGACATCGAGCGGGATGGATCAATACCAGAGAAAGCTAGGCATACTTAAAGTTCTTTCTATAGGGGCTATATCGCTCCTACTTATACCAGTCATCGTATTAACCACGAAACGAACACCCTGTCCTTCATGCGCGTACCACACAGGCAAAGATAGGCCGCGTGTTTTCGAAATACCATCGGGGGATATAACTATCATTCCCAACAGAACGCTATGTACACCGATGCCGCAAGTTATTATCGACGAACACTTCCGGGCTACTGTTTGTATCTACACCAAGTTATTGAGGGTTGATCTGCGTTATTTTATCAACGGCAAAGCCATTATAAAGGGCATGGTCTTGAACTACATGCAGTGGACATTACCCGTCTCATCGATACAGCTATTCATAACCTGCTAGAAAAGAAAAGTTAATAATGGATTGGAATCGAATGGTGAATGCCGTTACCTCTTTACACGCCTACAAATCTATCACCCATAGCATGTTAGATGACGGCGTAGTAAATAGGGGCCGCCTAATTTTGCTACATATCTATACATATTCAGTGTGTCAGAATGTTTCCGATACGTTGAAAGTTAAAATTTGGGATTACTATATAACGCTATTCCAACGCCTAAGGAGACAGTTGACTGTGAATCAGTCAAATGGATAAGTACATCGTCGTAAACAGCGAGGACTCCAAGACGCTTTTCCCCGAGAATCAACCATACAAATTTCGCGTCAGTTTGAATAAAAACATCCATTTCGACGAGACTTGGGTCGTGGCCTTAGTAGAAATATTCATTAAAAGACAACCACAGGTTAAATCGCGATCTCTTTTACGCCTATATTGTAATATATGTGGAGATTCATTCGTGGGCGAGACGAAAGTACCTCTACTACGCTACGTCGAGGCCTCTGGACTCCAGAAAAAGCCGGTATCTAGGATATACTCCACGCCGCATTACCTACCCATCATTTTAAGCGACGTACGCTATCTAGAAATCAATATAACCGTCGAAAACGGTGAACCGGCAACATTTCTCACCGAATCCGTCATCGTAACGCTTCACGTGAAACAACTATGACTGGGAGACCGTTGTGCACCCCCGATGTGAATAAATGGATCAGGTTTTATCGGAACGAGGCAAAGTCTGTCCATAAACCCTCAACGTATTTTAAGTAGCAGAAAGGTGGAGGACTCGGCGGTAAGACGGGTGAATCCTGCATTATTCCCATCGACCCCCATTCTAAAAACCTCAGCGAGAAGAAGTTAAAGACACCGGCTATTCAGCTTACGGCCCCCTCTCAACAAGCGGTCGAACAAGCCAAGTCCGAAGTCTCGAGAACTCATCGACAGGAACCCATAAATAGGAAGCGTTCTCTCCCTACCTTCAGTTCACCCACCGATAAACCGAGAACGCGGACCAAAAGATCGCGTCTCTTCAAGTTATAATATGGCACTCCTCACCGACGAAGGGTTCACCGAAGGTCAACCTAGCGAATTATCGCTGTTCTCATTACCCCCTACACAAACAGCGGTTGAAAGTCGCTATGTTATCGACGTTCGACGTTCGACCGTCCTCTGATCCCCGAAGATGCACCCGTTGAATTCCTGATATCCGGTCAAGGCTCGGATTACATCGACTTGAAATCCTGCAGACTCTACGTTAAGGCTAAAATAACCCACAGAGATGGTACCCCTTTGACCAAGGACGAAAAATGCGGCCCTATCAATTTACTCCTCCAAACTATGAGGTCTCAGATAGACGTCTCCATGCAGGGTAAGCTTATGACGGTCATGGACAACAGTTACCCGTATAAAGCGTACATTCAAACGCTAATGAATTTCGGTGAAGACGCTAAAACAACTCAGCTATTCCCTCAACTGTATGTGGCCGATGAAGGTAATAATCTGAATTCCACGGATCCCGCAACAGGAGGAAATGTCGGGCTTACACAGAGAAGCAGATTCATCGCGGAGAGTAATGTATTCGAAATGGAAGGAAACTTCATGCAAGATGTTTTCAATCAGCAGCGCTACTTGCTCAACAATGTGGATGTATACATCAAAATGTATCGCTCCACACCGCAGTTCATCATGATGTCGGGCGAAGAAAATCCGGCGTATAAACTGATGATACAAGACATCAGCCTGAAAGTTCAGAAAGTTCGCGTAAACCCCGGCGTGATATTGGGACATGCCAAGATCTTGGAAAATACATCTGCCAAATATCCGTACGTGAGGACGGAGACCAAAATGGCTTCCTTAGCCGCGGGACAGACCCTCTTCCGCTGGGATAATATGTTTTTATCCGTCTATCCCAGCAGACTGGTGATCGGATTCGTATCGTCCAAAGCCGTCGCGGGGGATTATAAAAAGAACCCCCTAAACTTTCAACACTTCAAACTGGCCAATCTCTCGGTGAATATTGACGGTGTAACGACTCCGGGTCACTTCCTGAGAACGCGGTATAACACGTTCTCGAAGAGTTCATTCACATCGGCTTACCTGAGCTTGTTCGATAGCATAGGACGTACCGGGGATAACTTCGGTAATTCTATAACCTGGTTTGATTATCATAACGGCTCTACCCTCTACGCCTTCAACCTCGACCCCTCCTACGCCGCAGAAGACCACCTTCAGCTCTTAAGACTAGGCAACGTACGTCTCGAAGCAACCTTCGAGGAACCATTGCCCGAAAACGTGAGCTGCGTCGCCTATGCCGAATTCCCAGCATTGTTCGAGGTGGATAAGTCTCGCAACATCGTCTCCATTACACCGTGAATACGGACGAACTTCTTTGCATCCTTCACAGCGACCGTACGCTGTATGCATGCTACGCGGTGTGTACCCGGCTGACAAAGTTCCAAACCACGTGCTACGAACACCAGCGGCTTTTATCGTGAATACCGACGTGGCGAGTCTCCCCGGAGAACACTGGGTAGTGTTTTATTTCCGCGACCAGCGTGGAACATTTTTCGATTCCCTAGGACATCGCCCGGAATACTATTCGAACCAGTTTGTAAATTTTTTCGAAAACAATAGTAAATTCCATTATTACAGCGATAGACAGCTTCAAGGAGATAACTCCTTTACTTGCGGTCATTATTGTATATATGTCTTACTTCAGCTTATACGTGGTATATCCCTGTCCAGTATCGTGACGGATTTCGATCAGAACCATTGTCATAACGATTGTTACGTATGCAACTTTGTCAGACGATATTTTCCTCATTGTCTGTATAATCCCCTTCTCACGTATTGCAGTTACTAGATCATTTGCTTTCTTCATAATAAAAATGTTTATGTAAACCACACACGCACTGGTTCCTTATTTTATGTAAAGGGGGTGTCAATCTCTATAGTCATCATTCTGGTCGATAGATATGGATGCGAACGGTTGGCGAGCCTATTTGTCATAAGCCAATTTCAGCACGAAAAACCCCATTAGTTTCACGGGACCTTCTACAGCACACGCCTTATTGAAGGATAAGGGATATAACGTAACGCTTAAAGATTTGACGCAGTGGTTGAGCGACCAGGACGCCTACAGTTTACAAAAGCCCGTTCGATACACCTTCAGGAGAAACAAGGTCGTCACGGCGGGTATTGACGATCTTTGGGATACCGATCTAGCAGATGTGTCGAATGTTTCCGAGCACAACAATGGCGTGCGGTTCCTTCTGTTCGCCATAGACGTCTTCTCGCGATATTTGTGGGTTATCCCTCTTCCCAATAAACAGCATAGGGCTATAATTTCAGGACTCGACCAAATCTTGATTGAGGGGAGACAACCTAAATATCTTCGTTTCGACAAAGGAAGCGAGTACAACAACCGATGGGTAAAAGCCTATTTGAAGAAGAAAGACATTCATTTCTACGTTACCCATAATGAAAAGAAAGCCAATTACGCGGAAAGAGTCATCAGGACGATGAAAAATAGTATGTACAGATATTTCACCCATAAGCAAAGCTACCGTTATTTAGACGTCTTACAAGACCTGGTGCGCGATTACAACAAACGACCGCACACATCTCTACGCAACAGAAGTCCTTCAGACGTTAACAGTGGGAACGAGGCGCTCCTATGGAAGGAAATGTACGTTGACACAGCGAAACGAGGTCGAAAACAAACGTTCACATTGAATATTGGTGATACCGTGAGAATCTCTCACGTGAGGTATGCCTTCCAAAGAGACTATCAATCCAAATGGACGGAGGAACTCTTCAAAATAACTAAACGATTCCGGAGGAGAGGCATCGCCGTATATGAACTCAAGGATTTTATGGACGATGGCGTACAGGGGACATTTTATAAACATGAACTACAGCGAGTCAGAAAAGATCCCGACGCGTTATGGCGTATAGACGATGTTCTCAAGACGCGACGGAGGAGAGGTAGAGTCGAAAAACTGGTTACATACGTGGGTTGGCCTATCAAATTCGCGAGCTGGGTTCCCCAAGAGAACATCGAGACCATCCGGTAGAAGCTCCAAGCGCGAAAGCATACTTAGGGAGTGGTATAAGTGATTTATAATCAGTTTATCTTCCGGTTGCAACGCATCAACACAGTTTTTAACAATCATGGATTATACAACAGCGAAATTAGTACATCCATTTACGATGAAAGTTGTGGGTCCTACCGCTAGTGGAAAGAGTGTATGGGTAGATAAGTTATTGCGAGGTATTAGAGAATATGTTCAACCTACACCGCAGAGAATTATCTACGCTTATGGTAAATGGCAACCTCTTTACGAAGAAATGGCGAAGAGGATGCCGGAGATAGAGTTCGTCCTAGGAATACCACACCATCTTGGCGCTAACGCTTATTTTAATCCCACCGTGAGGAATCTAATCATCATAGACGATCTCATGACAGAAGCGAAAAACGACACGAGAATATCCGACCTCTTCACCAAAGGATCTCACCATGACAACGCATCTGTTATCTATATAGTGCAAAACTTGATCGAGAGGGGGAATGCTTCAAGGGATATCGCGTTAAACTGCCAATACGTGGTTTTATTCAACAACCCCATCGACAAACAACAAATCGCGTTATTGGGTCGTCGTATATACCCAACCCATCTCGATTACTTCATGAAGGTATACGAAGATGCCATTTCAACCCCATATGGTTCTATGTTCATAAACCTAAAACCGAGCACACCGGAATCGCGACGACTCGGGAAAAATATCCTCACAAATATCCAGAGAGGCGATGGTCAATACACCAAGCAAATACCGCCCTGGTTCAAAGTCACAGAGCAGACAGGAGGTAGAAGAAGCGTCAAAAGATCACACGTAGCAGGAGATAATGGGTATCCAAACGTTAAAACTCCTAAAACTGTGTTACGTAAAATATGGAGGAAACAATTCGGTATTCCAACACGACTAGCGTATAGTTACTCTATCAATGAGCAGAAAACTAAGTATATGAACGAGGGATACACGGAGACTCAGGCTATCAGTTTGGCGGAGGAGGACTTTACACCGCAAATGAAAGAGTCGCTACGAGAAGCAGTCCTCAGCACAGTGTCAAATCTACACGCTCTCCAGGAGAAGGATCGCATCATGGGTGAAATCATAAACACGTGTAAAAAGCTACAGAATGGAGATGAAGTGGATTTTCAAGAAGCGTGGGGTACGAGCGTTCACCTGAGAAAACGTTTATTAGATGAACTCTAGAATAGAATGAAGGGACAACTCTCGTATTACCATATATTTAATACATATTGCTCTATACATAGAACATGTGACTATCGTAACATGATCATAATTTCATCTCAAAGTTAGAACTTGATGAAATAAAAACATCTTGTACAAACGGTGCTCTTTTTTCGTTATTATTATTTCTTTTCAAATTGCTATTACGGATGAATAATCAAGAATCTATCAGTTAATACGCAGTGGGCGAATACATACTACTAAATACCAAACCGAGTGAAAAGTTCAATCAGAGAGATTACGCCAATGACCATAGGCCCGAGACGATATCCCATCATCTAGGAGATAGCGTTTATCGTCGTACGGGGACAGGGCGATTTTATTCAAAGTCACTGTATACAATTGATGTTTCTCGCTTTGAATACGCTGCATTCGAGATATCTGCTGACTCAAACCGAACAGACACTCGCGGTAAGAAGCGTGTCGTAGCTCATTCTTTACCACGTGTTTGTTAATACCCTTCGCGGTCTTCTTCTCCATATCACCGTACATCAAACTATACATTTTAGGCCGTAATCCCAAGAATTCCTCGATGGGGACACCGGCCGTCTCATTCTTCATCTTACCCAACACTTTCTTATTGTGAACGCTGTAAAGAAAATGTGATGACGGGTAATCGCTAAAATCGAACAACTCCATAGCTCTCCCATATCCTTATAAACATCCTCGCCCTCGATGCGATAGAGTAAGGAATCGGTGTCGGTGAATAGCACCTTGACTTTTTCCTCATACCTCGGTTTGATATAAGAAAAATGGAAATCATACATCAAGATCTTTGACAAGTCTAAGATTGCGAATCCAACGTAAATCGGCCTGTTCAATACCAGTTTACGTTTCAACATTTGAACCGCCGCCAGGTCCTCGCAAAAGATCTTGAACGCGTGAAAATGAGGCATGCACGCGAGCTTTCGCAATCGCTTGACGCGATTGACCAATTGGACATCGACCCTATTCCTAAGATTTTCCATGGTCTTCCCGAATACAGAATTATTCATCAGTTTGAAAAAATCTTTTTCAAAGTCGTTTAGAGCAGTCTTCCTCTTCCCGGTGTTGAAGTTTATATAGGTCTTCAACCACGGAGCTTGTTGGAACGCCAACACCCGATGAACTTTGGTGATCGTCATCCCCAAAGTCGTGTATTGTTTCAAGTTACGATAGTGTAGCACGTGACTGGATTTAGGACGAAGATTGGGTGCGAGTTTCTCAGAAGGCATACCTCCCAAACCGAGTTTACTACCCAATTGACGGGCATAAGGCGAGAGCATGTCGGCGGTTATTTTCAACTTTTCAGGGGCTAGGGGATAGTCGTCGTGCGAATCGTGTAGGTGATGGGGATAGTCCATATCGACCTCGAGAATGTAACCTTCGGAGCTATCGTCGGCTACACGAGTCACATCTAGCGCCTGAATATCCTCGGGACTCAACCAACGGAAACCGTGCGTCGGCAATGTCTCACACATCGCCCATCCGTAAAGGTTATTCATGTCTAGATACATCAGATACTGAGTAGGCTCTTCCGGTCTATAACCCGGGAGACTGGGGTTATTCCCCTTGGCGTGACGATGCGAGATCACCGAGATACCACCTCTAACTCCCTTTTTCACGAACAGATACATATCGATATCCGTGAGGAGTTCTAGTCGCACTCTAGTCATTTTCAAACAAGCTTGCCACGCCAGGCCGGGTGAGGTATAGAAATGGGCGGGATCTAACTCGTAATAGTTTAGACAGATATCACGAAAATGTTCGAAGACATCGGTCAACAATAAAACGTCGGACGCGAGGTACAAGTCGTGATACTCGCCTATGTTCTCGATACCGAACCTGGTCCAGACCGTATGGGCGTGTTCGTAATCCTCCTGTGGGAGAGGTTCTTGCGTTAAATTGTTGAAGAATGCCTCTTTAGGCGGTAACTCCTTTTCCTCGAACACCTCGGCGGAAGTGACATAGTCGTACGGATAGACTCCCTTGCGTAATAACAGGGGCAGTAACTCTCCATTCACGTACTGACTTAGATGAGGGAACTTGACGGAACTTTCTTTGGCTAGGTTTTCCACGAGCTTTTCTAAAGACGCGCTCAAGAATTGGAACGAGTCGATAAAATCCATGTTCCCCATGGAGAATGAAATGTATTTCTCCATGTTGTTGGGAATGCATTTCAAAGGTTTGTCCTTAATTTGACCGATGACTTGCATGATGATATGAGAATCGTAATTTTTCAATCCGTGGAACACGACGGGAATTCTCTTTTTGAATTTGTAATTGATATTACACTCGTTATGGGCAGCCGCGCGAAAAAGACCTGTCGCGTGGCAGTGATCGCGGACGCGATCATCTCCGAGCTCTTCGCCACATATGTGGCATAGTTTGGCGCCGTTAAACGCCCGCCAGTCGTCGCGTGTCATTCGAATGGGTCGAGGGTTATCGTAGAACGAATCTACTTTTTCTTGTTCCTTCAACATGTGTTCCACGAATTTTTGCCTCGCATCCTCGCCCCGATATACTACCAGTGGTCTCGCCATATCATCGGTCAATCCAACGACTTTGTAGGCAAACCCCGAAGCGGCGTGATGGGCTCGTTTCTGAGTATAAGAGTTCGTGGGATCGGGAGAGCAAGAGTCGATATTTTTTTTCTAATAGCGATTCGAAGTCGGCGTAAATGATATACGGAACTTTTAGCTGCTTGGCCACATCCGTGAATTGCAACCATTTGTCGGCTTCTTTCGGAAGTTCGATTTTTTGCGGTCCGTGGATCTGACAGTAAGGTAGATGATCCTTCAACAGATCTTCCCTAATAAACCCGTGCAGGCAATAGGGACAGAAACGCTTTCTGCGATTAGAGCGATTCTGATCGAACAGTAACTTATTAAGATCTTTAATCCAACAGTAGTGAGACGTTTTATCATCGGCGATCAGAAGTAAATTCACGTGAGTGTCACACCGTTCGCGCGTGATATGTATGGGGAAGACCTCGTCATCCGCGTATCCGAACAAATTGACGGAGATTTGGTTGAGCTTCTCGAATTTGGGGATATCGTCGGGCTTCACCGGGAAGTCGATATCCCTGAAATGCAACTCGTGTTCGTACGGTCTATATTTAGATATCCGTTGAGAATGTTTTGCAACTGGGTGGAGCGCCGCCAAAATTGACCATTTAAAACATTCCTCATCCCTCTTGTTGAATACGTTTATGATCGCGTGTTTCAAATGCAATTTTGAGGGTAGAGGGATGTAGCTGGAGCCGCGGAGGGTTTGATATTGGGCTATGTGAACGTTCAACTGTAAGATTTCATCCAACTGCCAGTTAGAACCTTGACGAGTATATTCTACGAATGTTTCGTGGATTTTTTTCCACGATTCATAGATAGCGTTCTGTACGTCCTCCTCTTTCAATATAATATAGCATATACCTCTAAAATAGGGTTGCGTCGTTTGCATATTTTCACCTTCACCTTTGGTAAATGAACATTTGATAGCGATGTAGAACTTCATACTACCGGTCGACTTAAGACCGCTTTTCAATAGAGAGTTCACTTGTTCATAATAATGCATGAATAGTACGAGGGGGTCCGCTTTAGCGGACCCCACTGGGCGTATCGTGTGAACTTTTAGCGCACCATTCAAAGCTGTCTGCTGGTAGTCGCAAGGGTCTGTATGACCAATGGTTGATGAAGTAGAATGTCTTGCTTCGTCACTCGTCGATGGGGCGGGGTCTTGTACCGTGCTCGTCGATGGGGCGGGGTCTTGTACTGTACTGGTGGATGGAGTGGGGTTTACTTGCACATCGGTCGATACATTCTGTCCCGACCCACTTTGCTCCGCGGCATGTTGTATACGCTTGAAATGAGTACTATCGGGTCTGTGTGTTCTAATATGTCTATCCAATTCGTCTGTTCTCCTAAAGGGCACCTGACACACGTCGCATGAAAAAGATGATTTAGTGTGAGTGGTTCTGATGTGCCGCTTCATGTTGGTCCTACGCGTGAAGGTTGCCGCACAAATATCACAAGAGAAAGTGGCGCTGATCTTGGGTTGCTTCTCTTGGCGGATATGCGTCTCGGCAGATGTTCTTTTTCTTACCTGCAAAGAGAGAACATTTGCTTCAATATACTAAGCCAGGATTAGTGTATGGTTTGATTAGAATTCTCCCATACATGTATTATCTATTTATAGAGAGATTTCCCTTCGTTGAGGTATAATGTATATGGTACACATCTCACGAAATTAATCCACTCACCGCTGATGCTTCGACCTGTGAGTCGTTTCGTGGTCGATCGCCAGGGATGTGTGATAGATCGATACCACCATTGTTTAGACTCGAAGACGGTGTTACATCCGACTCACATCTCAGTTGTCGGAGTCGTTCCAATTCGCAGTCGCACAATTTAGTGAGGCTCTCCACGAATTCGTCTTCGTCCCAGCTGGAATATATACACAATGGACGTTATACACATCATATGTTATCGAAGCGCCTTGGAGCAGAATAGACACAAAAGATTCGATTATTATTTATACAATTTTCCCTGAACACGAAGTCGTGATTCGGGATGTTTCTTTTGACCACTACTTCTCTTCCTCCGAGAATATCATCATACGTTCTGACCTAGCACCTTATATTCGATTCTTCCTTATCCGATTACTAAAGCCCTTGTACTCAAAAGATGACCCGTTATCTCGTGTCAATGGTGCCAGTTTCATAACCCTAGCCCCTCCCGTTTTCGAGATATTGATATATTTTGCTCTAAAATTCCTACAATAAGTCACTGTAACATCACATCACGTCATATTTGTAGTGGTACAGTGCGCCTCTCTCTTGACTATACAACGGCATTAGTTACATGTCGTTCTAGAGTATGTATGATCATAATATTTCCATTGATATGCAATTCCGTACTAGTAATGACCCCTGAGCACGAACATTTGAATCCGACCACTCCTTTTCATCACTACTCCTCTTCGTCTGTGACAAAACTCGTTCATCATCACATCCTGTGCTCTAACACCTTTGACCTATGACTGTCCATTTAACACTACTTATGAGAATATGTAACGCTATATGGATAAACATAACAATTTTACCTAATCTGGTAATCCCCTTTGTCTTCATCCATAATTAAAGATCCGTTCTTCTACAAAGAGAGAGAGAGAGAAAAAAATACTAAATGGGCTGACACTGTTTAATAGAATTTTGACCTCCATCAGGTAGGCCCTACATCTTAAACTGCTCAAATGAAAACAAAATTGTTAGTTAGCGCAGTGTGTTGTTCTGAAAACGGTTACTGTAGAATTGTTTCCCATAGACCATGAATTAGTTATATGCACCTTAGACTTAAGGTGAGGGTTATCCAGACAAACGCCAGAAAAATAAGTGAACGAGGACAACAGCCGAAGTACGGAGGATAAACAGGGGGCCAGGTTGAACATGTAATAACCGGACGTCGAACAGCGAATATAGTGCAGATTTTTGGATTACCCGAAGAATAAGTGGTTTTGTGTCATTGAGAGAATGTTGGCGGATATTAGGAAAAGAAATGTTCAATTGGAAGAATACGGCTTTTATACGGGTTTGACATCACAAGTGTTGAGTTATATGTGTCGGTGTAGCCGAAAACGAATTTAGCGCGCCATTTCAAAATAATGAAAGGTATCAATTTGTGCGTTCTGTGTATTTCACGCATTGGTGGTGTGTGTATGTGCTTTCCGTGCTTTTATCGTTTCATTTCATACTGGGATATACGTAGCTAACGGAAGAATTGCACCATACGTAAGTAACGTGTTATAGTATGTGTGGTTTAAAAATAGGCATAGGCCTCGGAAATACAATATGATCCGTGGTGCATATGTTTAACGTGAGTACAGTTAACATGCAATATAGTTCATACTGGCAGGCAGCGACGCTAGTTATTTATACAGTGGACGGATTATATGGAAATGCCTTTCGTCTTCAAGTACATTGCGTGAACAATGTCGGCACAACCTATTCTCTGGTGGTACACCCTTGTATCTACCACGCTCTATTTCTAAAGTGTGAGAACTCAAACGGAGGCAAGTCAAAGATCTTCTATGAGTTTTGTTCTTGATGTGTGATAGATAGACTAATGTCCTGTTTGATTGCACCATATGGCCTCAGTTTTTTTTACTGGGACCAGTGGTAACCACGCCAACAAGTGCAATCTTGAAATAGACATTTGAAATTCTCTTTCAGAACAGTTGTCACTTTCCTTGTAACTGTATTTGTTTTAATATTGGGTCCAGGAATACTGCCTAGAGAGGACTTGATAATATTTTCAACCTTACAAACCCAAGATATCTTAGAGTGTGTAAGCATTAATTTTAAATCCTCTTTGTACGCATTGTATATAAGGGAATTTGAGGTTGATCGCCAATTGATCGTGATATTAGATACATACTTTTATCACGAGGGGTAAAGGCAAAACAAACACAAACATACATGGCTGTACTTAAGGGTATGTTAATCTATATAGATGCTTGTCTCAAACGTATATGTAATGGTGTGTTAGACAGATACTCCGTCGGGTTAAAACACAGGATTGTTGTATTTCTAGCTATGAGATATTATGACGATTGGGGAGAGATATTTTATGTGAAATAGAATTCACTCACCGCAGATTTTCCAGTGATCAGCGAGTAAACATCTTCAGCTAGGTGAATAGTCAGTCGAGATTGACGCTCATCTTCAACATATTTACCTATATAGTGGTGATGTGATTTCCGCTTTTCCCAGGTTTTGGCAGTGAACTTAACACCCTTCTACGGTTTGCAATTATTATCTATTGCAATATAAAGCAGATCCTCTTCAACAGAAATGATAATTTCAACTCCATAGGCTACAGGAATGCAGATATGAAGTCTTAACTATGAAGTGAGATGACGAGTTCAGTGTATGACGGTTGACAAGGGCGCTTATATATAAGTGGGGGGGGATGATGTCATAAGGTATAAATAACCGAATATGTATAGATATGTAGTAAAATTAGGTGGATGTTCGGGGGAGAACGTGACATGGTGTCCTCAGGTATAAATAACCGAATATGTGTAGATATGTAGTAAAATTAGGCGGATGACGGTAGACAAGGGCGCTTATATATAGGTTCGGGGGATAACGTGACATGATGTCATCAGGTATAAATAACCGAATATGTATAGATATATAGTAAAATTAGGTGGATGACGGTAGACAAGGGCGCTTATATATAGGTTCGGGGGATAACGTCGCATGATGTCATCAGGTATAAATAACCGAATCTGTGTAGATATGTAGTAAAATTAGGTGGATGACGGTAGACAAGGGCGCTTATATATAGGTTCGGGGGATAACGTGACATGATGTCATCATGTATAAATAACCGGATGACGTGTACAGCTATTTCGGAGATCGAATCCTGGGCTAGAAACCGCTTATCTTCTCTACTCAGGATCAAAACAACTTTTTGAATCACATTATTTTCCCAACAATACAACAAATTTTTATATATAGTACTATAGTAGAAAGGTAGCATTTATGTAGTTTACGGTAATTCAACTCAAGACCAACACCTTCTATGCACAAGATAATAATGATTCTATGTCATTCTCCTGAGCATAACCGGTACAAAGACGAATAAATAGCGTCTCTACATCACGTTGTTATCTAGATATATGAGACAACACATTTTGGGCATCGGCAATCTGATGAATGTACTATTCCGGTTTTCTTGTTTCACATTATATTCTATGGCGGTTGATCGGTGATTTTCTTCATTGATAAACCTTAAACCACCTCAGCTTCGTTGTGTGAATCGGAATTGCATTGCTGTGACACACCAGCACACTCCGTGGCAGTGATTCTGTATCCCCTAATCAAGGAATCAAAATGGATCAAGATTTGAAATGACAAGAGAAATTTAGACATATTTTGTTTACACATGTAATTTTTTGTTCAAATTATATCCAAGTGTGATATATAGTCAATATTCAAGAGGTACAAACAAAACCCAAAGTATGTCCTCATATTTTCACATCCATGCCAAGAAATACTGCATTGAAAAGGGTCCATTTAGCCTACCCTGTTTTATCGCTCTAATCAGCAAATGGCGGGGTCATATTTCTGCTGTCAAAATTGTATTTCCCTCCAAAGTCTTAACCCTTGAATCCAAGTCACACACTCTCTGATGCAAAGTAATGATTGTCCTAACTATCCGATTAGCACATTATGAACATGTCTTTGGTCATAGTGTACATATCATAACTCACATCAATGTTTTCTGCTAAATTATTTCAATGATATGGTTTAATTAACAATTTAAGTTATGGAAACAGCGCTGATTGTTTGAGGGTATATGCAGTAGGTCTATGCTGTCAGGCAATTGTGTAATTGTCCCAGATGCAGGTTAAGATTAACCTCAGTAATAGGGCCATGTGGCATACAGTGGAATATGGATCAATGACAGGGTATTTTTAGCCGTGGGTAATTTGACCTGAATTTGAAGCCTGGTGTGGTCAATGATGAAATGTTTGGATGTGAAATAGGATACACGTTAAAGGCTACAGTTTACATATATCTATAACAATATACTGAAGTGTTAATTATAAATCTAATTTTAATCAGAATTATTTCAGATCAGAACTTGTTGGTAACAATGCCCTAATGCACGTTCATGCCAAAAATCAAGGTTCTAATGTCAACGGTTCTCCTTATTTTGCCGACGAAAGGATTCGGATGGACTGACTCACTCATTACCGGACAATTGCGATCTGTAGCAATGAGAGCCTACTTCGTAGGAATATTATAAAATCTATACAAATTTGTTCCAGATACGAAAATCCATCCTTGGAAACAGTTGTCCCCCTATCAGAAGAAACCAGGGTCCTGATATCGTTTGTGTCTTCGGGGCAACTAGAGTCCGGCTGACCTATATATATATATCAATGGTATACAAAAGACTAAAAGTTTTAAACAACTTTCGTCCAGCAAACCCTGTGGCGACCACTTTGAAAAAAAATATATATATTGGCTCGGCCGGCATACATTTTTTTGTGAAATATATATTGTTTTTCATTTGGGAAATATACGAATAATAATTTTATAACGAACAAATTGTTTAATTTGACCAAGAGTGTCCAAGTCCAACAATAATATAATAGTAGCCTATAAAATACAATGAACTTCTTCATTCATGTGCTCATATGGAAGATCCTACGAATTCAAATAAGTTAATATACATGAACAAATGTCAACATTTGAAATCTTTAAAATGTATTAAGTTGAGGATTCTGTTTCAATATGGACAAAACGTGAAAACCGGATAACGTTGCAGATAGTGCTGGATGCGTGAAGATTTGCGATTTGTGACTACAAAAACTAGATCAGAACATGTGACAGAACGGAAAATCATAAACATCACATATTCTTTCCGTATGCCGCCCACAAACATGCGGAGGTGTGATACCCTGATACAAACGTATGCCGGGTGTTTCACATACGAACAAATGCCCCAGAGCGCATTATAAAATGACCACATTTGAATTATATATTTATACCTAGGCAAACCACGTTTGAAAAAGGACTATATTACTCCTACCATACAAGGATGTAGCATCAACGGGTTGGCGAATGTGTGTTTTGGGAGACGGGGAAGGGGTGGGGGGAGGGGGGAATGACTCCATAGAGTCAGTCGAAATGCTTTACTTTCCTCGAGGAAAAAGTCACAATATATGTCAAACCATCGATCAGAAACGCGAATTTCTGAGGACCCCCACGTGTCCGCCATTTTGAATTTCAACATAATTATGTACGCATATGTTTATGAGGGTGGGTTCATTTTGATGAGCTGCAAAGTGAAGAGTTGTGAATTCATCGTTTCGGAGCCTTTGGTAATTGTGGTAATTCGGGGGTGGCCGGTGAGGGGAGGGGGAGGTATATTTCGCCCAGGCCTGGTAGAACTGAGAGCAAAGAGATGATAGTTTTAGATGATAGTTTCGAATAATTAATGGGACAATGTAGTTTAATTGGTACTTTATTTAGAAATTAGTGCTATATATCCGGAATTCTCGACATCGTTGCTGCTCTGATAGCCAAAACTATAGCCGTCTCCTCGTCTCGAGATAATATTAATCCTCTCTTCACTAAAACAACATTTGCATTAAAACAATATTGTGTGGCACCAACAACTTCCGTTGTATCAACACAGTCTCGCACAAACTTCTATTTCAACCCGTTTCCTGTGCGTATTACAACACAAATTTCTCGTCGTCGTACAAAACAAGTGTTTTATGTTGACGCAACACAAGTTTGCCATAGTTGTAGAGAATGTGGAGAAAAGCGTCCGTTGGCCGTTGAAATTTGTATATCACGTGATCGGAAGTGATCTTTGGTCCTGCGCATGCGAATCACGTGAACGGAAGTGATATTTGACCCTGGGCGTGCGCACGATACCGGAAACCATGGGCTGGATCAAATGTTACTTCCGATCACGAGATACGCATGCGCATGGTCAAAGGTCACTTCCGGTCACGTGATAGGCTAATGCCAAAGGTCAACGGACGCTTTTGTCCACATTCTCCACTAATTGCCTTGATGCCGGTTAGATCTACATCGTTGCCCATCCGAAGTATTAAAATGTTCTATTGCCCCAGGAGGCGTTAAAGATGTAGAACAAAACTCATAGACAAAAGGACGTGGGTACGTTCCCTCCCCCAACTATGACAAAAAAAGAAAGAAAATATTAGTCCTTATTTAACAACGTGGAAATAAATAGAATCTGATCTTGAAAAAATGGGTCAAGGTCAGTCATCTTCAACTTTCTTCTGGATCATCGCCAGCTTCATACATAGAATTAATTTAGAAAGCCTGTATAATTCTTCAAGACAGAACATAAGAAACAGTGAATGGCCTTGTAAAAATAGGTCAAAGTCGGTCAACTTGGGTAGGCTTCAAGTTCATCACCAGTTACACATGTACTGTGAATTTGGATACCCTAACTATAATCATTCAAAAAATATTGCAAAAGCTAGCATTTGACCTTTGAATTAGGTCACGGTGAGTCCTTGTCCATAGGCTTCCGCCCAATCACCAAGTGCAACTTTTGTATGAATTTGGAAAGCGTGGCTTTAGTCCTTTAATGGATACTGTGCTCCACACTGACTATGGACAGATGGATGGACAGACAGACGCCGACGATGACAATTTCAATTACTTTGGGGTTTGGGGTATACTTGGAATTTGATAAAAATCCGAATTTCTGAACTGAAGTTCACAGTTTCTGATTTTTCACATTTTTTGTACTAGGTTACCTTGACCTTTGTCTGACCTTTTGACTTCAAAGTAAGTAGGGTTATTCTCTGCCCCATATGCAAGGTAGGCATCAAGTTTTGGATCAATTCTGGACATGAAACAGGTTTTCCATTCTTTACAGGTTCTCTGACTTGAGTGAACTTGACCTGTGGCCTTTTGACCTAAACATAAAATAACTTTCTTCTTTGCCCCATCGGCACTATATACCCAATGTTTGGTACAAATTTATAAACTAGAATTGGAGATTTTCCTCCTTTTTTTGCAGATTTTCTAGCCTAAGTGATCTTAATCTTTGACCTTCTGACCTCGAAATCAATAGCAAGAAAGCTATTCTCCAATTCCGTCTTCAGTTAAAATTTGGAGCGAATTGAACCAATAGTTTTCAAGCTATCGTATTAACGGGAAAACGTGACGCACAAAAACACACACTCACACACAAACAGCGATTCTGTATCCCCGACCGGGATCCGACCTGGGATAAAAATGAAACATGGAATAAGTGGAATCACATAAGTATAATTGTTTTTTTCTTCTTTGGTATGCCACCATCCTCTCATCACCCCCATACCTCTTCTCTAAAATAAAGGGTGTTAGATTTATTCATCACATGTTGTTTTGTCAAACGTACAAATTAGGTAAAATTTGTAATTGGGGTCGTTTCAAAACATACAGGAAGAAGCAGAGTGGCACAAAGTAACAAAATCGGAAAAGGCATTAGTTTTTACATCAAACAATTTATCTAATTTTCTGACAGCATTAAATAGATGGTGAAAAACATGTCCATACACATACCCACCTGTGGGGTTTCCGTTTGTTCAAAGAAATAGGGCCTCACCCGTGGGGTCCCGGGTGATAAAAGGAATAGGACTCCACCCGTGGAGTCCCGGGTGTTCAAAGGAATAGGGTCATACCCGTGTGAATTCCGGGGGTGAAAAGGAATAGGAACCAAACGTGGTGATAGTGTTGAAAGCGACGTTAAATCACGTTCACTCATTTACTCACCCACTCATCAACAAGCCTAATCATAAATACAATTAATATATATGATATATAATGTCCTATATAATGACTTTGGCTTTGTTTTTAGCACATGGTGTCAGGGCAGAATTATCGTTCCTAGAGATATTTCTGCTGTAGGTATTGAAACATACCAATTTCAGTTCGATGTTTGCCAGCGCTGTTTCTTCTAATGCCTTCAGTAGTTTTCAAGATCCATAAGGTCCAAGTTTTGTACGGAGTTCTTCTTTTGTGAAAGGTATCGGGACAAAATTCTCAATTCTGGAGTTCTATATATATTGGAAAATACCAATCTCAATTCGAGATTTATCTGCTTTAACAAATTCCATGTGTATGCTGTTTCTTTTAATGTCTTCCACATTTTCCAAGGTCCATGAAATGATATTCTGTAGCGTATTTATAAAAATTTTTATCAAAGATGCCAGGACAGAATTTTTGCTTTTGAAGATTTTCTGTGAATACTGAAAAATAATCACGGCTCATAAAAAGTATTCTTACGTTAACTGGAGCTGCGAGTTTGAAGTGAATGAGTTGGAGTAAGGAGTTTAACTAAAGGAGCCCCACCTCTTGCATATCGCTCCAAATTGTATATGCCTGGTGTATAAAAAGTATTCTTACTACTGTAATATCAGATGTTACAACCTGGATCTCAACAGTATTATTCTGATGTATGTCTCGGCTCATGTTAGAAACGTTATACGAAATACATACGAATAAAATCATGTGAGCATCTCGCCAGTCGTGGGTAGAATCCGTATTCAGGGTTGAAACACGCCAGGAACATGCGTGTGTTCATGAACAAACCTTTTCACAGAAACAGCTCTGTTAAACACATGAAATGTGTCAAAACATAAAATCTCGAATTGAAATTGGTATTGTTCAATACCTACAGAACTTCAGAAGCGAGAATTCTGTCCTGACACCTTTGATAAAAAACAGTAATAATACTGTATAAAACATGCACCTTATCGACCGTGGTAAATGTGGAAGACATTGAAAGAAACAGCATACACATGAAATGTGTCAAAGCAGATAAATCTCGAATTGAGATGGGTATTTTTTAATACCTGCAGAACCCCAGAAGCGAGAATTCTGTCCTGACATCTTTAATAAAGAATAGTAATAATTCTGTACAGAACTTGGACCTTATGGATCTTGAAATCTACAGAGGACATTCGAAGAAACAGCGCTATTAAACAGCGTACACATGGAATTTGTCAATATTTCAATATCTACAGCAGAAATATCTCCAGAATCGAGAATTCTGTCTTGATACCTTTGATGAAAACTAGTAATAATTCTGTACAGAGCTTGGACCTCAGGGATCTTGGAAACTACAGAGGGCATTAGAAGAAACAGCGCCATTAAACAGCGTAAACATGAAATTTGTCAATGTTTCAATAACTACCGCAGAGATATCTCCAGTAACGAGAATTCTGCCTTGACACCATTCACAAACAGTAATTACACTGTAGCAGCACATATGTGCGGAGCACAGAACTAGCGAGATAATAATATTGGAGATTATATATCAGAAATATTAATGGTGTTTATGATTAGGCTTGGCCCCTGATGAAAGACGTGCCTGAGATATACAGAAGATATACTCCCCAAAATACCCGAAACAACTGCTCTGTGGTACATGAGAACATATAATGATGTTATAATAAACATCTTATACTCAGGCTATACTCCGGGTCAGAACGTACCAGGAGAGTGGGTATGTTTATGGACATTTTCTTGTACGATATTAAACATTACACGTATGTTTCCAAGAACATACTGTGGATGTGACAATTTTAATAGTAATTTTGAGATGACTCCCCAAATTGTTTTGAGATTTTCAAGAGGTGAAAATCAGTGACAATCAAAGATTAATTTATAGAATAGTTATATTCGCAAAGCTTATTAACTGTGGTAGATTACCAAAAACATAATGTGGGAAAACATGTAAATTGCCACAGTAATTACGAGATGACCACCCCAACGATTACCGAGATTACTTTTGATATTGCTTTAAAATCAACAAGAGATAAAACAAATCATTGAAATATTCACATTAATTCATAAAGTATTTGTACTAAGTATTTGCTGAAGTCAGATGTTTGACAATCTCAGGTGAACGCATAGTAGACTTTGGAATTGTATCATTTTGACAAATATTTCCTGTTCACATATTCAATTCCCTCTGGCAGTGAGAAACTTTATATAGCCTGTATATTTGAGGCAATGATACACAATACCGGTGGCAATAACTTGACACAATTGTGTGAATTTCATTACATTGAATACCTCTGTGTATCTAGAAAATAATTCACTGAAAATCGAATCCACGTTTAATGCTACCCCATTACTGTGCATTGGTGTAAATAATATAAGTTATCCTGTCCTTGTGAGTTTAATACCGAATTTTATCTTGTTCCCTGGCGAAAATCGGGGAGTGTGGCATTCGCCAGGAAACAGGATAGAATTCAGTATCACACGAGCAGAGACAGGATAACGTGTTTATTTCTACGAGCCTTTTAAACTCTAGAAAGAGGCAAGGTAAAGTGGGTCTAAAACTTGCCAACCAAATACGAGAACAGTGATAATGAAAACGACTGGAGGCGCGTCAATTATTTTGAAATATTCGGAATCAGCATTGCTGGCTTTTGTTCAAAATGATAAATCAAAAGACCGTACAGAGCTAGAATTTTATCTCTGACTCTTCGGCTGATCGGTCGAGCCGGAGTCGAGTGGGCGAAAAAGAAACAGTTTTCGAACAGAAAACGTTTGAATATGGTCAATCTTGAATTAAGCAACGTATTTTAAAAATGCCCACTATCTGCTAACAGTGTTTTGATTCGTGTACCCTAAAATTGTACACACATCATTCACATTTTATTTTATCTGTACCGCGGCGAGAACGTCGAAGCTGAGTCAAGCGTCACGCAGCTTTTGTGAACTGTTCAAATCCATCTATTGATGATCACAGTACACTAGCTTTTCCAGATATTCCAGGAACAGTCGAACATATTATCGGTCAAACTTACGAAGTTGATATCCGACATGTTCTTTATTGCTCGCTGGCAGAACACTGCAGCAGGTCAGCAGTCATTGCGTTTGATATATGCTTTCATCCGAACGGCACGTGACCGCTGTCGGTCAATGGCTTGCCTAGAATCTTCTGGGAATAGAAATAAATAAAATTATTAACACTGAAACAAACCCGCCCCGTTCCTTTTGCGTGACGATAAGACTCGATATTGCTGGGTTTGAACGGATTTTTCATCTAACAGCAATATATTTTAATACCACATCCGGTCTTACAAAAAATACATACATTAAGCTTTCAGATTACATATGATATGGCCGTGTGTACGGGGGGTGCATTTTGCTCTTAAACTAAGGCGTTTTTGGCAAATCGCCGCTCGTCAATAGATGTAGACTGCACCCTGTACACATGACTAAAAACCAAACCACTAACGCGGACGCATGAACCGTCGCTCGGCAAATCATACACTAAGCATCCAAAATCGATGCCGAATGTGCTAGCAATCATGTATGTTATGACTCATAAAACTACATAAAATCACAAATTATCAATTTTAACAGTGATTGTGTCGCATGTTTTTTCAGTCCCAGTTACTTCATCGTTTGTTTTCGAATCTACCAGTCACGCCTGGACTCGTCACATGATCCAATTCGTCATATACTCCAATATGGAGTAACCACTTTGAACTCTTCCAATGATATTAAAGACCGCATAGTTCGCAATATTAACTGTGTGAAGATCTGATCTAGCCATTATCAGTCCTCTTATTTCAAATATGATCGACCTCTTTACTGGCAGCTGTTAATTTTGAATAAACATGAAAACAAGCAGCCAGAGGATGCTAAAGTCCCCCGCCGAAATGGCAGCAATATTTTTTAGCATTGTTGGTCTCGGGGGATATACATGAGGGAGGCAACTGCTACTTCATAGGCGTTGGATGCGGAAGGGTCTTTCTGCCTTCCCAAGTTTTAAAATCAACTCAGAACGGTTGACTGAACGTTTTTTTTTTGCTTCTGTAATATAGTTTCCATGCAGTGAAGCATGAAATTATGTAACCGAGAAGCGACCCCAAGTGACATCTCAAGGCATATTATCTGCAAACCAAATTTGACGAGAAGCTGAATGCATCCTCAACCTATTGTCTGGAAACCAAATTTTAAATTTGCCACCAGGTGTCGCCACCTGTAGGTGCAAGTGGGCGAAATGCAATCCCAAGGATCATCTCATGACATGGTGTATCAGCATACGAACTTTGGGAAGAATCTGAAAAGGGGTTATTGCCCGGAAACCAAATTTAGATTTGTATGCACAAGTGTGTGAAACACAATCCCAAGTGACATCTTATGGCATATGAATACCAAATTTGAGAAGAATCCGATGAGCAGTTGTCAAATTATTGCCAGAAACAAATTTCAGATTTTTCCACCAGGTGTCGCCACCAGTATGCAGAAGCAGGTGAAATACAATCCCAAGGGACATATCATGGCATGGTATCTGCATACCAAATTGGAGAAAAATCTGATGAGCGGAAATCAAATTTAGATTTGACACGAGGTGGTGCTACCTGTAAGCACAAGTGGGCGAAACGCAATCCCAAGCGACATCATATGTCATGATATATTCATACCAGATTTAAGAAGAATCTGACGAGCGGTTCTCAAGTTATTACCCGGAAACAAATCTGGTATTTCGCCACCAGGTGGCACCACCTGTAAGTAAAAGTGAGCGAAAGGCAATCCCACGCAACATCTCCTGGCATGATACATGCATGCTAAATTTGAGGAGATTCCGATAAGCAGTTCTCAAGTTAATGGCTGAAAACAAATTTTGATTTTAACACCTGATGGCGCCACCTATAGGCGCAAGTGGGCGAAATGCAATCTCAAGCGACCTCTTAGGTCATGGTATTACCCGGAGACAAATTTGGGATTTTGCCAAGGTGGCGCCACCTGTAAGTGCAAGTGAGTGAAAGGCAATCCCATGCAACATCTCCTGGCATGGTACATGCATGCTAAATTTAAGCAGAATCCGATGAGCATGCAGTTCTCAAGTTAATGGCCAAAAACAAATTTCAGATTTTGTCATCAGGTGGTGTCACTTTCTGAGCAGAAGTGGATAACGCAATCCCAAGCAACATCTCATGACAAGGTGCAATGTATATGCATGCCTAATTTGGGAAGAATTTGATGAGCAGTTCTCAGGTTATTGCCCGGAAACCAAATTTCGAGCAACATTTCAAAGCGTTTCAAAGTTATTGCTTGCAGCCACCTACAGGTAGAGCCATTTTGAATTTTTTCATGATCCTTTGTACCTAAGGTTCTGCATTTTTCTATAATATTTAAAAGCACCATATTATCTGAGATACTGAGTAAATCTACACAGGCCATGGTTTTAGATGAGCTATTTGTCAGTTTATTGATAAATGTTCAAACCAGTTGATCTGAGAAGTTTTCACTGTCAGATCAAACGAAGTCAATTAAATGGTTCTCGGGCACCGCCACCTCATTTAAATGACGTGACGGTCGGTCACTTTTATTTCTGAAATCCCCGATTTCTTTCCTGACAAAAACAACATTTTATTGATTATGTTATAACTTGAAATAACGTCTACTTCGTTTGAAACACCCGATTTTTTAATTATATCATATTAAGAACTTATATCCTTCAATTATCTCTTTTAATTATAGGTAATGAGATATTGAGTTCAAAGTTTGCAACACCAAATCATCGCGAAATTGGTCCACACTGTAACAGGGGGAGATAAATGTGTGGGGATTATTCAAAATTTTAAAAAAAAGGTAGGCGGGCTATCGCTCTTGTTTAGACTATATCTTTACGATTTCAATGGAAACAATGGACGTTTTGGTTTTACAAAAAGAGTGACAAGAGTTAATTATTATTCATTAACTTTCAGGGGTCACGACAATTGTTGGGATAGATTCATGAAAAGACTTTTATGTCTGTAAATGCTTAAAAACAAATTGTTTCTCGTGCACAACAATGACAGGTGATTATTTTCTCGATAGAAATATCTACATCAAAGCGATACATTCAGTACAAAAAGAAGACAAGTTTGCAGGTACGGAATCCTGGTTTAGTATAAAGAAAAATAAAACAAAAAGCCTCATGCCTCTGTAAGATTTCTACAGTATTCTGGCTGAGTTGAACGGCCTTATATATCCACTGTTAATGGGTTTATTATATTTAGTGGTTGCTGTATTATCTTGCTTAATGAGGATTTAAAACCGCAAAATCTTTATCTCATTTTTCATTTGTAATCAATTACTTTATTTCATTTGAGAATAAAATGTTCTGTGTCTTCTCTTTTCATGTCAGCATTCTGAAATAAGAAAGAACACAATTGTATTGAGCTAATATCGGTTTCAACTTTTTCTCTGCCATATGTAATGGTACAAACACATATTTGTAAAAATGAAACATAAAAAAAAACATTTTAATGGCTTTGTTTCGCCAATAATACCCATTCCATCCTCGATTCTGGATTTCACGCGTGTGTAATAGTCCGTTTATTTCCAATTCAACAGAGTTGAACATTGGTCAGTCCATTTTTTGACATTTTTGCTTCTCTTGTTTGTCTCGAAAAAAAAACATAGCAGGCCAGATAGCACATTGTCTGATCAATCATCATTCCATGTTTATGCAGTTGAACATATCAATGCTTTCTGTGTTGATATTTTACTACGTAAACTCTTAGAAAAATCTAATTGTGCATGTTTTGGATTGAAAAATCTCCAGTTTTATTTACGTCACACAAAAAGGTGTTTCCTTAGGTAAAGTTGGCATTGTCATTACATCATGTAAATTGGATGGCATGACATTGGATCCAGTCAAATATACGGGTGTATTTTGAAACCCTTCGAGCCCTCAACACCTTTCCTTGTTAAATAGCATCTATAGTCTTGGAGATTATGTATTTCATCGACATTTCTGACCAGTAAAGGTAAAATACCGGCCTATTGACGTATGTACATGTAACGCATCGATTCAAACAAATAGGAGTCTACACTAAGCCTGATATTTGTGGGTTACATATTAACCGTTAATACCCTGTATTTCTTTTTTCTTTTTTCAGCAACTCGGGGGGTCAGAATAACACCTGCATACAGTGAAATAGAAACGAGTGATGGTGAACATGAAGTTACTCTACCGTGCTTTTACATTACGAATAGCACTGACAGATTCAACATAGAATGGTACGTGAAACAGCATGAAACGGTGATGGGAGTTGATTCGAATGGTGAAATAACTGTTGGAAAAGACTTCGCTGGTCGTGTGGAGAGAGGAAAAAGTGCATCGTTGTTACTCAGGGATCCCAAACTAGGAGACTCTGGACCGTATACATGTGAAGTGATATTCCCGGATGATGACCAGGTGTTAGCGAAAGCCATTGTTAACCTTACCGTTAGAGGCCGAGAACGCCGTAAGTATTTAAAATACTCAAACGTTATTTGCTTTTTGCCCAAATTGTCGAATGCTCAAATAATATTAAACATATTGTGAAATAGGTTTAGCCTCTGAGATTCTACCAGAATACAATCGTTTTGGGATTACATGTATCAACACGATTACAAATCGGAACTAACAAATTGGGTTTTCTCCCTTTGAATCTTAATGTTATTTTGGTATTTGTTGTGTCATTAGTGTTATTAATAACACAGATTGTACGCTTGTGTGGCATTATGTGCACTGATCGAATGCGAAGTTCAACATGTAATTTTTAAGTGGACACACAACTTATGTTCTCGCTCACTGGCAATATTCGGATATCTAAGACCAGCAAATAGACTGAAATCATACATGTAGCTGAAATACCATCACTCAATGCGATCAGGTGTGCCTTGAAAAGTCACATGCCGTCGTGGATGGTCACATGCAGTCTCGATTGGACACTTGCAGTTTGTGGACTACATTTCACGTCTTCGAATAGACTATTTTCTTGAATAGTGAAAAGTCTCATATTGATTTAATTGGTGTGCAAAACTGCATGTCTTGAAGTAACCTGGCATAGAAATTAAACAAACTGTTCTATCTTGGAGGTAAATTATCGGTCATGAATTAAAGTATTTTTTTCGCTTTGGCTTTACATACTCTTTCCATTGTTATGTGATGGATATGCAAGTAACCCGGTGTTGAATTTAGATGTGTATGTACTACAATGTCAGAAGAATGTGGTTTGAACTGCCTCTTTGTGGCGTTTATTCGCCGAACTATATTGGAAGTGCTGGTTCTGGGGTTTCGGGCTACTAATGTCTTGCTCATTCCGAAGTTACAAAAACTGAAATCTTATCTATAGTTAAAAATAGTATTCCAAACACCAGAAAGGAATTTTGGAAGTACTGAAAAAGTATTTCATTGAATGATTCTGGATAAGTCTGTACCTCTAGTCTTGGCATTTCAGAACCCAAATATTTCGATATACCGATAAGATAAACCATGTGGATAGTGATTTGAATTTTCTCCGGTACAAGGCCAACGATGTAAGTTGTATAGTTGATTAATCCAGTAACACAAAATTCCTAATCTTGTCATGAGGTTATGGCCAAATTTCAAACAATGCTGTCCAAAAATGCTGATAGCATACCGCAGAGATGTCCTCTCCACTCTTCCTTATATTTGAAGCAATGCCGGCTGTTAATCTGATAAATTACCATAGATCTGACGTCTTCGCTGTTTACAGAAGGAAAAATCGAAGCTTAGCATTGCCGTAGCTATTCTAGGCCAGAATTAATTAGACGCCTGAAGTAAGTTTGTTCAGTATTGATAAAAAAAATCGAGGATTTATCAACAGAATTATAAAATAAACTGAAAGCATTAACCCATGAGCACAAATTAATTCTACTCCATGCGAACAGTTGCAACACTGCCTTGGTCTTTCCGTTAAAGCCCGAGACGACGAAGATCTCAAATACTTGTGGTATATCCCCAATCACTCAAACCAAATCATTTTGAGGAATGCGTATTGGCTATGACGAGGATATTAACTATAAAATATCACGTTGTCTTTCTGTCATAATCGGAAACTGTTTGTCATTACTTTGTATCAACCTAGGGGTTTTCATCATGACACCATTTCAAATCATTCCTATAACTGATGATGCCCCGAGGGTGAGACTGCCGTGTGAATTCAGGACTAGCAGCTCTGACCGACCATTCATCAGATGGCACCAAGGTGACACGGAAACTGGATTATTGTTTGCCGAAGTCAATACAGCAGGAAAACTGAAGGCGAGAGAAAACTTCAATGGACGTGTTACATACGACGAGAAAGGCTCCATATTTCTACATTCTCCAAAGGTTTTCGACACTGCCAACTTTACCTGCTCAGTCTGTTTGGTCAAAGATGCCCCATGCTCTACCACAGCAGTTGTCTTCCTGAATGTTACTCAACAAGGTATGCCCTTCAATTTATATTGATATCCCCTGCGTTCGATTAGGAACATGTTTGCCCAATTTATATCACACGTATGTATAGCCTTTTACATTCATTGCAAAGCCTTGGTAGGAACAAATGTGCGTTCATAATGAGCTGATAGACAGTGGGAAACCGAATTGATGGGATTCATCACAGCGATGTCATCTGATAGTCTAGCCTACTCTGCAGACCCGACAGGCTCCAGCTTCGTCCAGCTGGCACGGCAAGCCCCAGCTGTGTGCATACCATAATGAAAACGTAAAATGTCTGATTTACCGGCAAACATTAGAGTATTTCGGAAATAAAGTAGGTATGAGCAATCTATTGGCAGGTAGTCGCGGTAAAGCCACGAAGCTTCTGATTCGCTTAAGATCAGTACTGGTGTGAGGCCCTGAATATCCGGGTAAATATATGACGATGTTTAACCGGACACATGCGGATTGTGGTACCAATAGTACTACCTGTCTCTAACTGGGTCTGAAGTGTGTCACTCGTAGATAGATCGGACATCAATCCAACTGAAGTCACTTAACATATTGTTTGTCATGGTTGTGACAATGTGTCATAACTAGGAAAACAATGTACTGGTGAGTAGTATACCGATTATTGGTTAATATGTGAGAAATATCCAGCTGCACAATAACGTACTTACAGCTTCAAATTCTGAAGTTATGCATCTGGTGGGCTTCAGAGTATGGCATATTACACAACAGTATAATACCATTTCTCGGCCTTAGTTCCAGAGACTGATAGCTATACAGAATACCACAAATGGATAATATATCATATACATCTGTTAAATGCCACCATATTGTGAAAGTACTCTGAGATGTATACACTCAAATTTAACTCGAATACAGCCACTTTTCGGGGGGTATTTTTCCAGACACAGCACACATTTAATGCCCATGGCTAGTAAATCAACAAGCATTTCACAACTATCTACCATAATGGTATATAATGAACGTTCATAAAGCTAGACCGCGGTTCGCAGTGCATTATATAATGAATACTCATTCAGCAAGCGACAAAAAATATTGGCGCCGTTGTAAGCGTTAACTTAATTACGGACTGGCACTATCTCTTTCTGATGAACTACTTTTCAGATCATTCCTGAAGTCGAACTTTACGTCTGCATTGTAACAGATCCTAATGACAAAATTGGGGGAATTGTGCCATAAGCATTTGTCAGGTCGCTGACTCTGCATGCAGATGCAGAGTCAACCGCTAATGTCATAGCTGCGACAAATATGCCATAACTAGTAGACAAACTGCATCATAATAGTTTGTCTTTTCCTTTTTTGCAGCATGCGTGTATCCAAACAAAGCGATATCCGGGATCTGCATTGCCTTCGATTCTCTAATAATTGTGACCATTATAATATGGGTTATCATTGGAAGACTTGGAAAACAAAGTATTGGTGAGTCGTACAGCGATTATTTGTTAATATGTATCAAATATTCTAACGATATAGAACTACAAGAGCTGGATCCCATATTCGGTATATCCAACCGTCTTCCATGAAGACTTTCCCCGTCAATAGTCGATGTATGGACAAATCCTGAGGCAAGAACAGAGCGTTATATTTCCTAAAACAGGGATTACCCAGCTAGAATATATTAAAAACCATTGTCATCTCTAGATCATCGAGTGCATATCATAGTGTAAATATCCGACAAAAGTTCAGAACGTGCTAGAACGTTTATCATCAATTACAAGCGTCTAGTCCGTCATTCAATATTCAGACGTCCGATTCCATAATCCAAAGACATATAATTCTATATTCCATGTAACAGCATTAGCATCAAATTAAAAAGGAAAACGACCATAGTATACATAAAGATAGGCTAGTTTCCTTCAAGAGAGAGGCGGTCAACAGTTTTCAATGATACCGGTGTGGAAGCAACCGTGGTCCGCCAGATATGAGGGTCCGGGGACCATGGTATCTGGATCCAGATACGAAAGTCCTTCCTCGGAAACAATTGTCCCCCTATCAGCAGAAACCAGGGTCCTGTTATCGTTGGAGTCCGGGTCATTGAAATCTAGACAGGAATGTCTCTTCTCATATAAGGGCCCGGACCATGGCATCTGGCGGACTATGGGCGCTTCCACAGCTATGGAAGTCCTCAGAGTCCGGCATACCTCAGAGTCCGGTTGACCTATATATGAAACTAAGGGAATAGTAAAGACTAGAAATCCTGAACAGAGGTTCGGCCAGCAAATCGGTGGTGCAGTGGGTAAAGGCATAGACGGTGGACAGTACAGCAGAAGATAAGATTGTGGGTTCGATCCTAGTCGAGGTCAGTTGAAAATGTTTGATTTTCTGCATTTCTCATGTACAGCTTTAATACGTCTTGTAAAGTTATACCGTCGCATCTTTGTTAAATATATATATATTTTTTTAGAAAAAAAATAATTTTATGTATTTAAGTCAATATACATATTTACGGTGGCCCAAATACGACATGCTATTAATTTTAGTTTTGTATATAGAACGTTTCATTTTGGGTGGAGGGAGGGGGGGGAATTCTTTCACTCCTTTCTCTCCACCCAGGTGCAAATGTTTTCACCGGGGTGAAAAGGTTTCCACCTGGGCGCAAACGTTATCACCCTGGTGGAAACCTGTTTTAACACAGGTGGAATCCTGTTTTCACCCAGGTGAAAATCTTCTTACCCCGGTGAAAACGTTTCCACCCAGGTGAAAACCTTTTCACCCAGTTTCCATCCGGGTGAAAACTAAACCAAAAGAAGCAAACCTAGAACTTAAAAAATAGTAAAAAACTGGAAAAATAGCAGGTCATATATGGGCCGCCGAACATCTTCAATATGTCGTAGAACACCGTATAGAGGTACTAGGAATCCTTCTTTTCGCGCAGGGTTAATTTTCGCACGCATATGATTTTGTGAATGTTGCGAAATCAGAAAGAAACACGAGATATTGAGATATCTAATGAAAATGTATATCACATTTCTGACATCAGTAAATATTGAGGAAATTGTCATGTCGGAGATCTCTATTACTGTTATAATTAATGTTAATCTAAAATGACCACGTTTGTCGGCTGATACTACTTACGACTTCTCGCATAGTCAGGGCGAAATTGGAATGTTTTACAATATGCAAATATAATGCTCAGGGTCTTTTCATATTCGGTCCGTATCTTCCGAATGCGGGATATCCTGAACGATCTCTCCGGACATTTCAAGCTGACTCGTGGTTCGTGAACTAGGATCGGGTCATTTGTTTGCATAGGAGCATACCATAAAATATCAGTTTTAATTTGTTTTCACATTAACCGTAAAGGGGCGCATCTGGTATCATTAAAAAATAATCAAATGAATAAAACATAACATAAATGCAAAATAAAAAATGCCACGACGTCTACATGCATCTGATTACTGCATTCATATATGGCACATCTGCGAAATTAATGGAATATATTGAGTACACTGAACAAAAAAATCTTAAAATTTAAGGAATATTCCCCGACTATTACACCGGCGGAATATTCCTTAAAATTCAA
>JAVTVY010011107.1:0-50967 GCA_036873755.1 Hanleya hanleyi | reverse complement strand
AAGCCCTTGAACTCCTAATGCACCCCTTACTTCTGCTTTTAGAGAGGCAGGCTAAAGATCAGCTCTTGCAGGGAAAGTATGCCAAACCGGATGCTACTTTATCAGCACAAGCGCAGAATGTACCTTGCACAAATGCGGCCTCGGAACGCGATTTCGGAATTTTAGATCTCCTCATACGAATAAAGCCGGCAGGCACAGTCCTCCTGTACGAGTCTCTTACTATGTGGATGAATAATAAGACATCCAAGTGGCTCAGTTCAAAATCTCAATCAGAGCGCATACAGCTCATGAGAGATGCTAGGAACAATGTACCTCTTGCAAAAGCAAAGTACAAAGAACGGATGTTGAAAATTAGGCAGCGGCGCCTAGATGCCCTGCATGAGAAACAACGCGCAAAAGATGACGCGGAGCGAAAACAGCAGGAGAAAAAAGTCATGGCTACAAACAACATTGTGCCTCTTAGTGGCGTGTGGCTGTCGGATGAAGATGTGGATAAACATATATGTGACCTGCCGAAATGTGACGTGCGTGGGGCAGTTATTGCACAAATGAATTTCCACAAGCAAGTTCTCCAGGCAAAAGGGGACCGTGAACTATTCTTTCAGTCGCGGACAGTTCAAGGGAAGAGAGTTCTTGTGACAGAAAATGAACTCGTTCAAAATTTAAAGAAGATAATCTGTTTGAATCGTGCTTCCACCACTGAAACCAAAGAAGAGGCGCGACATGTCTATAGGACAATGGGAGACCGCAGTACAAAGTTCCTCGCAGAGAAAGCTAGGTTAGCTAGAAGTTTGAAGGAAGCTAGGATAAAACGCGCCATTTTTGATCAGAAAAAGAAGCTTCCTATCTTCGAGGCCGATCCCGCCAAACTCGTGCGCTGTACAGTCAAGCACCGCTGTATTGAAGAAGATTCCACAGAAGAAGCATGGTATACTGGTATGGTTATTGGAATAGTTCAGGAAAATAGTAACGCGCCATTGCGGACAGTATTCGAAATCGAGTATGCGATTGATTCATCGCGATGGAATTTCCCCCTGCTATCCGACATGAAGAAGGGTGACCTTATTGTAGAAACTCAAGTACCAGGCATCCTCGAAGAAGAGTAGTTACATGTGACACATGTCATACTAGGTCATTCTGGTGATCAGTTGTCATTCATCCACTTGCCTCCAAAAGGGTTTATTGTTTACATCTGATCACAAGAAAGGAACACTTCTCGTGTCTAACCGGAATAGACTGTGCCTGTGCTCTAGCCTTTATGTTAACTACTGTCTTAAGTGGAGACTTAAAAAGCTGACATTAAGGCTTCAGCTGGGTTCCGTTTCTCAATGTTCATCTTAAAACTATTAAATTTGGGAAACGGTGACTTTGGATGGGGTATCACTATCGCAAGTGTTCGTCCCAGTCAGCGAGAAGTTTAGGGTCATTCAAGTATTACACATTGAAAAATGTGGACTCCACCTTTTTCTCTGTTCGAAAAATTTAAAGTTGAGAAAACGACTTTCTGTTGCATTGCTTGAATTCCCTCTCAGGTTAGTTAGGAAACCAGTCCTGGTACTTTTCAAAGTTTGAAATCACTTCAATAATAAACTAGGGCATTTATTATGAAATCTCAAATGACTGTAACAGACTATAGAAACCAACTACAAATTCGGTCTGAATTAGTTTCCTCCCATTTCATCAAGTCACTGTGGAATTGATCATGTTCATATTTTGTTAAAATATTACAGAAAATAAATAAAGCAAGACCTTGAAATCAGTGGAACATGTGGGTGTCCCAATATTTATTTGTTTGGAAATGTGTTATGCCTGTAAATATCAGTTGTAAATACGACACACTGCAACCAAATTGTGTATATAATATTTCTTGCATTGTGTTGGTACAACAGTGTTCTTGTATTGTATTCACCGACAATATATATCTTCATTCTCATTTCAGATAGGTCATTTAGACAGGAGGGTTAACATGGTTAAGAATTTAGTAGTGCAAATAAGTACCGTATTTAATTATTGTTATCGTCAGTGGTGTGCTGTAATATATTCTCAAGAAAACCTGAAGCAGAACAACCGAGCATAAGTGGTAACAGTTAGTCTGTAGCGGGTCATAAAGTCAATGATTGGATAGGGTAATTAAGCTACAGAGTATCTCTGTAATTTTGGACTGGAAAACTTAATGTGATCCTCATAACCATTGTAAAGAACAGCACACCCCTGATTGGTTATGAAGCTTGGAGTGACACTACAGTAAATGTTAAATTGAAGAAAGCAGGCTAGGTTTCAGGCAAGTGCAGTATTCACATGTTAAACTACTTGATATTCTAAACAGATGTAGTGCATTAACAAAATTTTGTAGGTTTTCTCTTGCCTTGTACTATAAAGGTCTATAGTTTTCTTAAAAGCAGTGAGTATACTTCTATCTCCTCCATGATTATATATTCATTATCAAAGTTCCTGGCTGTGCATGCTCTGACATCCACAATTTGGAATTTAATGTGACTATGATATAGGTTACATATTTTGAATGTACATGTATTTGATACTGCTTTGGAAATGTAAATATAACATCATTCAGAATTCCAACTGGGCCAATCTTTTGTCTAAGAATACACCACCATCATATCATGAATCAGGGATTATTTGAACTTTCCTGCGTCAGTGTATAGTATTATGTAGTAAAGTTTGACCGTGCTTATCTGGCAGGGTGAAATAATAAAAAAAAAAAAAACATTAAAAAAAAATCTAAAAAAATCACGGAATTCCGGTACCTCATTGTCAATTTATTATTGTTGTTGCAGCTTACTCTGTGAATCTTCGGGATGACAATGCAATGATTCAGATTATAATTGAACAGTATTTGCCGATTTGAAGGTGTGATTATAATTAATTGATCAATTTACATTGTAAGGGAGATGAATTGATGTCGAATGGATATATAAAGTATCTGTAGCTCGCATTAGATCCACTGGTACTAGGATTAGTACCGTATCCATGTCTATATTTATGAATACTATGTATTTAGCTTTCACATTAGGTACTAAGTGTCACTCCTGTCATCTTGTCTTCTTGTGGCAATGGTGAGGCTTCGATTAACCAATATTTCCTGCCATACTTGGCAGGGGCATGAATAGATCAACCTGGATGGATACAACTTTCAGCCTACTAATTCACTGTACATGCTCCAATACACTGTTAATACAGCAGGTAACAGCTTCATTCACTGTAATGGATACATCATAATAATTGTACCCTTTATTTGTAAAATGAATGGCCACCATCCATCCAGGCTCATCAATTGGTTCATCTTGCATACAATAACAATAGGTGGTCCTTCCTGAACAGCAGTATGGTTAAATATTTATGACTAATATGCTCTACATGCATATTAATATCCTGATATTCCAAATAAAAAAAAATAAAAACAAGAGACAAGGTGCTTACCTGAATATGGTCTGCCCTTTTTTTTTTTTTTTTTGGCAACTTGCAAGACCTGGAGTGGTCTAGTGGTGTTTTGGCCCCTTGGGGTGTGGTTTGGAGTGTCAAATGAAATCGTATGTTCGGTTAGCTCAAAGGGTATTATCTTGTCATACATTGTGACTATTTTTCAGGCTCGGGGTCCTACGTTTTTTAATAATGGCATCTTAAGTATCTGTGCAAAGATCATCGAGGTGTTTTCACCAGGTGTCCCAGTTCTCCTGTTTTCCCTTTATTTTATTAGGACCCTATGAAACCCCATTTTTCAATGAAATTCCTATATTTCCTTTTTTTTTTCAGTAATAATAATAAAAAAACAACATGATATCGAACTATGTTTGTGAGTGGCTACGTGAAAAACACAGGCCAGAAATTCATCCAGAGAGATGTGATAGAACGAACTCTGATAATAATACTTTTGTGTACTGGTCCTTGCACAATAATATGTAGCCAATCAATGGACCGGTTTTCCACTGATTCAACTAACCAGTCAAAATCTTAAACTGGTAGTTCCAGTCCATTTAGATCCTATATTGTGCAAGCCTCCCATTGTGGAAGTTGGTCTTCTTGTCAGAGTGGAGAAGTGACCTTTGTATGGCGAGGACTCCTTGGACAATGTATATATATATATATATATGGTTTAGTTTACAAACTGAATAGTCTGGAGGTCATGGGCTACAATAACTGTCACAATTGATCACAGTATTCTCAAATCACTGAGGCAAATGCTGTTGAATAATCAAACCTCAGCAATTTTTCATGTGATACCGAACAGGAGGTAATGTAATGCCAGGTGATATTTCACAGTTACTGTATTCTACTTGTTATGGCCAAGTGCATTGACAGTTACACAGGACGTGTGTGACAATAAATGAATATGATGGAAACATAATATTAAGAACAAACAGTTCTGAAACCATATAAATTTGCCTTATCACATTACTCTTGTCAAATTTCTAACAATCTTTTCATTTGAAAAGCAAAACTTTTCATGGCATTATTCATTTGTCCAGTCTTGAATCATGAAGACAAGAGAAAGAGAATTATGGTTTAATGCCATGTTCGCTTGAATTCTGAAATAGCTCTGCATAGATGTACATAGATGTATAAGCAATATCAAACCTCTTAGAGCGAGGTCAGGTCCCTGGACCACCTGGCCATTTCGAGATGTGCTCGCTGGATGCAACAAATGTCCCGCCTTTTTTCGCATTTTACACATATGACTGAAGCAGATACACAAGCTTCTGGTTATATTTTTCCAATTATTTTTATTCCCATATAGATGTGGTGTTAGAAGTATGATGAAGATATACCATTGCCAGATTAGAGACCTTTATGGAGTGTAGATATTCTAGGACAGATATATCCAAATCTAGTCTGAGGTTCTTTGAGCATGTTGAGGTGGTTGGTATCAATTCAGATTCTACAAGCTCATGAACTTGTATACTAGTATGCCACGAATCCTATATTTCTTCTTTTCATTATGTCGAAATTTCCTATAAAATGGCTTTTTTTTTGGTGACGAAATTTCTTTATTTCATTCTTCACCAAAGTTGGCTGGGACCCCTGTATTGGTCAAGTTAGTTTCCCCAAAAAATTTCTTTCATGCATGATATTTCAGTTTGACACTCTAAAGCTCACCTTTTACGAGCCAAAACCGTCTAAAACTATGCCAGATCTGTTGGAAATAGTTATCAATACATGTAGTTATAATATTTATATGAGACCCACAACCACTCCATAGAACATATGGATCAATGTGTGTAAAACTGACTGCTGTCACTGCCCAACTCTACTGCTGTTCAATGAGGAGTGTCCATTGTTATTCTATTGATGCTAGAAGGGCCAATTAACATGTCTGTAGTCTCCTCCTGTTTGTTTAGTTTGTTGGGGATACACTACACTGATGAGGCACAATTATGCCGAAACATGTGTAACACTTACTACCATGTTGGTGTTCTTGTTTCTTGTTACAAATTTGTTCAATTTTCTTCAAGTTCTTGTTTGAAGTTAAGCATGGCTCATGTCATTACATTCATTGGAGCTCAGCATTTGCTGACTTCCCACACAGGTACTTTGCCCCGTCTCCCCTTTCTATGAAAATGTATATTCCTATTTTTCATGTTCGTTAGGGACTAACATTTTCTATCCATTTCATCAGTTCCAAGTCCTCAGTTCCAGGTGTACCACTCATGACCTTATACATGTACTATTGTGGAATGTGTTTATACACACCATATCAATTTTATGCAATGTAATCATCCCTTGTCATGTTCATCTAACAAAGTTGAGCCATGAGAGAAGATGAATACACCAGGACGAAAACCAGCCATTTTATTAAAAGGCTTGCCGACCAGCCTTTGTGACCGTATAACCATCCCAAATATTTTCATAATTGAGTGAATTAAACACCAGGCATTGTGTTATATATTTTTTCCCCTTTGATTGTGTTGAATTAACTTATTGGTATCCTTATTTTGTTTACTTAAGAGATGCCCCCATGTCTTTTCCATCCAGAATGTGGAAGAGTTTGTCCTACAGCTTTTTCTCAGCATAAACTAGGCATTCTTCAAAGTATACAAAGATCGCGAAGGTAGCACCTCACACTTGAATGCCATCCCTTCATTGGCTGGTATTTTAGACCAATTAGCTCATCCTTCAAAGTCAAACTTTCTCTGTATTTTTCCATACGCCAGATTTTTCTAGGTCAGCAAGTCACGTGACTGAAATCCCTTTAATTTGATACCACACACAAATGTATTTCACTAATTATCAAAATTCACCTAGAATTATGCTAATTAGCCTAAAAATATGCCAATAAGCCTATAAATATGTTGATAACACGTGAATAACTGAAAGTTTGTCCTCTATATTAATGTACCATTTGAGAGCAATAATTTGATACCAGACACGGCTGTATCTGTTTAATTGTCAAAATTAACCTGATTAATTAGCAAAAAAAACATATACTAATTATCCTATAATTAGGTTAATAATACATGAATAAGTGAAATTTTGTCTTTTATCTTAATGTACAATTTGAGAGCTGTAATTTGATACCAAACACGGCTGTATTTGACCAATTATCAAAATTAACCTTTAATTATGCTCCTTAGGCTAGAAATGTGCTAATTAGCATATAATTAGGTTAATAACATGTCAATCAGTGAAATTTCGTCTTCTATGTTAATGTACAATTTGAGAGCTGTAATTTGATACCACACATGACTACAGTTTTCCAATTATCAAAATTAACCTAATTAGGCCAGAAATGTGCTAATTAGCATATAATTAGGTCAGTAACTTGTCAATGAGTGAAATTGTGTCTTTTATGTTAATGTGCGATTCGGCAGCTGTGAATTGATACCACACACGGCTATATTTGTCCAATTATCGAACTTTACCTTTAATTATGCTAATTAGTTTAAAAATGTGCTAATTAGCATATAATTAGGCTAATAAACTGTTAATAAGTGAAATATTGTCTTTTATGTTAATGTGCAATTTGAGAGCTGCAATTTGATACCACACAAGACTATATTTGTCCAATTCTCATAATTAACTTTTAATTATGCTAATTAGTCTTAAAAAATGTGCTAATTAGCATATAATCAGGTTAATGACATGCCAATCAGTGAAATTTTGTCTTTTATGTTAATGTGCAATGTGCGAGCTGTACTTTGATACCTCACAAGACTATATTTGTCCAATTCTCAGAATTAACTTTTAATTATGCTAATTCGTCTAAAAAAATGTGCTAATTAGCATATAATTAGGTTAATGACATGCCAATCAGTGAAATTTTGTCTTTTATGTTAATGCGCAATGTGAGAGCTGTAATTTGATACCACACACGACTATATTTGTCCAATTAGCAAAATTAACCTTTAATTATTCTAATTAGTGTAAAAATGTGCTAATTAGCATATAATTAGGTTAATAATATGTTAATCAGTGAAATTTTGCCTTCTATGTTGATGTACAATTTGAGAGCTTTGATTTGATACAATGCATCAATATATTCGACCAATTATGAAAATTAACTTATATTTATGCTAATTAGCATTCAGATATGCAAATTAGTCTGATTTATTACAGAAATTGATCAAATATATCTTAATTAGTTATGAAAATGTGATATTGAGCACAACACGGATGTTGGCGAATAAACTTATAAGATTTTGTACCAAATTCATGTTATTTACCTATTATTGGGGTTTATGTTGTCACAATTAATAGTTAATTAGCTAATAAATATGCAAATTTTATGCAAATTAATCCAAAAATATGCATATTACCAAATATTTTCCTCTGTCATTACAATGGGTACGTTAATTATATGTTGTCCAGAAAATTTCAACGCAATCGGCCAAGAACTTCGAAATTTAACATCAAATATGCGATAAATTTTTGTCCATTTTTGCAAAAAAAGGGGCCATTCCCATTTGTTCAGGTCCTATGGGTTAACATGTAGCCCATATTCTAATAATGACCCCTGAATTGATATCTTGAATTTGCTCTATATCGGTTAATATTTAACCGATTTTGATTCCGTAAAAAGTTTTGAGATCTGTGAAGTATATACTCTCATACTATACTGCAGTTGGCACCATTCTCACAAAAGAAAAAAAAGGCCTGAACACCCTAATTGAAAGAAGGCGTTTTAGTCGCCTCTTGCATATCGCTCCAATTTAAAATAGACACAAATTACCTTCCAAGAATGTGAATTCATCGGATGATTCATTGCAATTTGATTTCATGTTGTGGTATAGCTTTCAAATCTTGCGTTTTGGGCTATAGTCTAGTCATTCTGTTACTTTGATGTTCGGTCGCACATTTATCACAATGTGATTTTCCCATGTTATATATTCAGAAACATATCATGTGTAACATCAAACTTAGTATGGATGATATAGCTGTAAATCACTCAAAGTGGAAAAATGCAATCTAGCCACCAAAAACTAATAAACGAATAAATTAAACATCAGCGAGAATCGAACTTACGACCACACCAATTCGTGGATTTATTCTTATTTTCTGAGCTGTGTCGACCCATAGATCGAGGGTTGGATTCCCGCTGAAAACGGGTAGCAGGATACCAGGATATACCAATGAACTAATCCATATTTCCTAATGACCTGATGGGATTTCAAACTGTTATAGTTTTGAAAACAACATTATTATTCAGCATATATCAATGTTTCACATATCGTAATATACACCCCATTATGATCGCAATAGATTTTACGTTGATTATTTCGCAAATTTGGAGAACTTTTCTTTCATATATTTATTCGTAGAATTATTCATTGTCACTGCTCCATAAGGCTCTGATCATAAGACAGTATCGCCTACTTCACGAATATTCCTCTTGTGTTTCACTCCATAATTCGAAAATTATTAAGCTTGCACGATAAAATCTCAATATTTAATACAAAGTGAATCGACAGGAAAATTTATTACATAAAAGGGGGTGTAGTTTCCTCCACATAGTAAAGACAGACGGACACACGATGCTGGCGGCGACAATACCTCGTCGGCCAAATTTGACTGAGGGGTAATAGTAAACATTCCCATGTGAAGAGGAAAACAATAAGTTGTAAACACGTGAACTTGTCGATCTTTGGTCTGATACTGTGCGAATATCATCCAATCGGAATAGTTACCTCATCCCTTAGCAAAGTCCTTTAATATAGCTGTCTAGGACTTTGCATATAGCTCATGTACCGAGTCAGAAATTACAACACATATAAGGGAAGTGGGAAGAGGTGCCGACATACTGACTGCGTCACATGACTTCACAGAATAGTCTTCTGGTTAACCTATTCTAAAGCACATACCAAGAATCTAACGATTCGTGATGTGTGTTGTATCTCAGGTACGCTTTTATTGTACCTGTTCATGTGACAACTTGGATGATATGACCACACGGCCCCTAGCACCGGCATAAGCGGTATTAGATACAAATCTAGAGAGCTATGATGGAAATGCTCTGACAACTCGTATACTGGTAATTGGTGAGCTGTTTCGCCGTGACAACTCGTACATTGGAGATTGGTGAGCTGTATCGTCGTCAGATGTAAATGACGGCATTTAACACAAAATACTAGTCTGTAAGGCCCGATGTCGACCCAGCATCAACTTCCCACAAATGCCAACATATATCAAAGACCAAAAGGTCTGTACAGGGGGCGGGCCTCGGGGACGAAACGTCCACCAGCAGAATCTCGCCATATACAGCAAAAAATTACAACACATATAAGGGAAGTGGGAAGAGGTGCCGACATACTGACTGCGTCACATGACTTCACAGAATAGTCTTCTGGTTAATCTATTCTAAAGCACATACCAAGAATCTAAAGAGTCGTGTTATGTGTTGTATCTCAAGTACGCTTTTATTGTACCTGTTCATGTGGCAACTTGGATGATATGACCACACGGCCCCTAGCACCGGCATAAGCGGTATCAGATACAAATCTAGAGAGCTAAGATGGAAATGCTCTGACAACTCGTATACTGGTAATTGGTGAGCTGTTTCGCTGTGACAACTCGTACATTGGAGATTGGTGAGCTGTATCGTCGTCAGATGTAAATGACGGCATTTAACACAAAAGACTACATGTAGTCTGTAAGGCCCGATGTCGACCCAGCATCAACTTCCCACAAATGCCAACATATATCAACGACCAAAAGGTCTTTACAGGGGGCGGGCCTCGGGGACGAAACGTCCACCAGCAGAATCTCGCCATATACAGGAAAAAATTACAACACATATAAGGGAAGTGGAAAGAGGTACAGACATACATGACTTCAAAGAATAGTCTTCTGGTTAACCTATTCTAAAGTACATAACAAGAATCTAAGGATTCGTGATATGTGTTGTATGTCAGGTACGCTTTTATTGTACCTGTTCATGTAATCAATTTACCGTTTGTAAGTATATCAGCCGCACGGACACTATGGAGTCAGCGATTTCTGGACCCTGTGGTTGAAATCCATATTGGATTTCCATAAATAACCAGAACACCGTTGTGAAAATTATTTAATTCCTCCATCGGTCGCGCTACTATACATCAAGACCGGAGGACCAAATGTTGCGAGACCGTATTAGCCGCTGTGATCGGTTGATGTTCTCCGTAATTTCGTGTCAGATTACCGACCTGATAATACTCACAGACGATGAATTCGACATACCGATCCGCCTTCCAGTCGAGTGCCTTCATAAATTGAGCAATTGCTTCGATATGCCGTTTTGAGATTTGACATAGGAAAGGCAAATGATTTAAGACGTATAGTTCGTTCAGTCTCATGATCGCGTTAAACAAATATGCCAAGTCCTTGTCACCGTTCCTCAAACAACATCTGAATGGACACCTTCTAGCCGTTCGTCACAACCATCGAATTCAACATATTGATTCAGTTGTGCAGTCGGACTTCTAGTGACCTTGCTAAAACCTACTATAACTCAAAATTGTCACATTTATCATATTTCAAGAAAATAATCTATCATAACTGTGTTCTCTGAAGATGAGCAATCAATTGAGAAGTGAGATTTTGTACATAGTGACCATAGACAGATATTGACTGCCAGGTACTCGAATACTATTTCATAACATGTTCTAAAGAAGCATTTTCTCGATTTTACTACCATAGTAAACTATTGGTCCTGAATCCCTGGCTGGAATATCATGAGAAAATACTGAAAAAAAATTAGATCGGCTTGTAAATAAAATAAATATCTCGATATTTGTTGTTTTAATCCTTACACCATTCGTCTGTTTGTCGTTCGTCGCCAGGTATGCACACTTTCTTATGCGATAGGGTTTTGTGCAGTGAACTAATGCATGACAAAAACACAGAGAGGGTCACACCACTTTCGAGAACTAAGTACTTCATCAGTATAATGATGCATATATCCGTGGAAAATCCAAATGACCTACACTACATGACCTTTCTACTATTTTTTAACATGCGATCTTAGCACTTATCTCTATTGCTAGATATCGGTATGGTGAATGTCCGGTTGTTTTGTGGATAATTTCATTCGGTAATGCATACACTAAAATTGAGTGTTCACTGTGATAATTATTTATCACATGTTGATAACATGTTGGGTTTTGACTAAGCCCTAAAATCCCATTGAAATCTATGTTATTTATAAGATTCTCTCTTTAATACGAAAATGATTTACATAAAAAAGACCTGATTAAAATCTATGATTTTTTTGGATATGCTCTTTCTTCAAGTAGTACGTTAATATAAGGCTGTTATTTAGGCGACTTTATCATCATTTTGTTTTGTGTGTGAAAGGTAACGATGCCACTTAATTGATCTTATGAGGAAGCATCAATGTGTTGACAGAATCCAGAACGGCTTTTCGCCCTATTGACCGTACGGATATGTTTCAACTGAGTAAAGGCCAAATCTATCTAATCAAACGTCAGTCGAAGAAGATTTACGAACGAAGCCATTCACACGGCTCTTTTTCCTCAACCAAGGAAATATACTTTAGTCTAACTGACCGTAAGCCCGTTCAATATCCGGCATGCTCCTCGACAGACCGTTGAGGCTGTTTTCGCTAATGGAGGTGGACTGGACAATCTGGACAGACAATATAAACACATTGCATGCTGCAGAGTGAGATACGATGATTTTTCAACCGGAGAAAGGCGACTTACAACCAGCGCACAGCACGAGTGTGTATGTGTGGATACTTCATAATCTCCTCGAGAACAGCTGCAATAAAAGCGCGGCTGAGATACTAAGGCTACGTCCGAGAATCCACCGTATTCTCGAGTCTGAATGTTAGGCGCCGAGGGACGCTTTTCTCTATAGTTATATGGTTGCATTTTAGTCGTCAATTTTTTCCACCTCTTGCATATCACTCCAATTTGATATAATATTTATTAGCTTCACATTTCGCATGTATGAAACAAATGATTGCCCTGCCTCGATATACATGTGAATCTTCCCAATTTATTCGAATATTTTAAGTGAACAAGCTACATGTTCGTTTGAGTCAACGAATGAGATAGTTCTTTGTTTATAGACTACTGTTGTACTACAATGTCTTTTGTAATTACTGAGACCTGAATGGTTACATTTCTCACCTGTGTAGTATAAAATGTGTTGTTGAACATGTATGCGTATCAGTCCTGACGATGACATAATATATGTCGAAATATTGATCAAAATATGGCTTTTCTGTCGTTATTCGGAGTAACAATACTTCTTTACTTTGTTTATAGAGTTGCTTGAATTTTTAAATTAAAAATATCTATGTGAAATTTGGCAACACAATATATCAACAGAATATAGGTATTCCAATGGATACTAATTGTGCACCCCCTGTCGGCTGACCTATATCTGCTCTCTTATGAATCTGACTATGTGGAGGCGCTTTCAAAAACCGATCAATTCGAAGCCCGTTCCTTCCCATTCACCAAACGCTATATAGGCGATCTTCTCGCTTTGGATAATTCCTATATAAATAACGCATTGAAGGATATATATCCACCTTCACTGGATTTGGAGAAAACTACAGATAGCCCTAACGGCACATGATATTTAGACCTATATCGCTATAAAAAATGAAGCGGGCCTTCTCTCTCGTCGATTTTATGACAAAATAGATGATTACAATTTCGACATCGTAAACTATCCCTTTATGGACAGTGATATTCCAGTGAGAAACCTTATTGAAGAAACTATACCACCAAGCGCCTCCACTCAAAGTTTCTCAAATTTGGCGATACATATCGCATGCTGATAGCAAAATACGAGCGTAGTGTGTAAGATGCGTTTCGTAACATATGTCTAATTCCGCTTAACCAGGGGTTAGGGGCCGTATGAACCCATGTACTTCAAGATCCTCATGGGTAGACACAATCAAAGCGTGACTGAGATACATCATTCTCCAGATGACTACTTTACAACGAATATCATGGATTAAGAATACTAATCAGCGATGCTAATGGCGTTATATGGAATAGGTCTTTGGATATTCTTTAATGGACGACGCCTGAATTATGAATGACGGACCAGACGCTTGTAATCCTCCCCAAAGTACTCAATAAAACGACAGGTACGCTGTACGTTTATGGTTATTATACTCTGTTCTATGTATCCCATCTGTGTGTATGATCTGTGATGTCAAAGGACGTGCTGCCATTATGGAGAATTTTAAGTATACGATGCGACGTATGATGTGGAATGTTGCTATATCACAATACGCCTCAGCTTACGTACGAAAATATGAAGAAATATGAGCACGTGTATTGCTAGCTGATAGGGATGAATTCAATGAAGAAAAGAAGCCACCAAACTCTTGGTGCACATCATTTTGGCAGTGTTTAGGATATCTTTGTGCTCTCACTCCTGTAAGTAGCAATGTAGCTATTTACACTGAAATATGATCTGGGTAAATGAACCTAATTTGAGTTTATAAAAGTGAACTTATTATATCAAACCGCAATCCCACACCCCAACCAAGGCACATTTTAATATACGCCCATTCTCAAAGAGGTCATGTGAATACCATAAGCTTAGTTTTCAGCTGATGAAGCGCCGAGTAAACAGCGCGAATGCAAATAACAGTAACTGAGTACTATTATAGGCTTTTTTTGTCAAATGTGTCTACTCATCTAGAAACTACTTCATTTTCCCCTTTCCTGGAGCAGATTCAGGAAGTTCATGATCCGAGTAATGGATAACTCTCAGGATATCGGTGTATCAATTCCCTCAACTTTCGTCCAGATGCATAAATCATTCGATGAAGCTAGATTTATTTTGGAGGATTTTTTTTTTCTGAAAATCCACCATGTTCGTATTTCATTGATTAGGGCCTTGCCCAGAGACTGGTCACTCAATTAAGGGAATTCTGAAGTTGGATGTACATTGTATGAAGATAAAATCTCTCCAATTATAATTATAAACGCAGTACTGTAATTAATCGCTGATGCTAGTATATGCGCATGCAGGGTCTAGTGAACTTCTTCAACCACAGTGACACGGTCGTGAATATCCACAAACATATATTGATCTTGAAATTCTTGGCGCTGTTTAAAATCATCAATGCACTTCGTAGGATCAACCAGGATCGGATATAATTAGATAGCTAATCGTGTATATCATGCATGCCGAATCTTGAATGAACCCGCATGATTGTGTTATGATTTCTTGTTACATGTATATCATGGCCATTTCCATTTTTCTTCAACATTCTAAGTTGATTTCAGTTTATTTCCATAAGCTTTGATGTCAATGATCAAGTTCATATTGAAGCTGGAGACGACCATGAGATCCCCTACCCACATCTTTCTGTTTCTTATGACATGTTTCTGCCTAAGTCGGCTGAAACCTCTCCGAGAATACTTTTATCCGTTGTCATGGTGGAAGTGGTTATCGTGGTTCTGTTATCGAACTTAATCGTAATTAGATAAAAAGACGGAAGTTCATTTATGATACTGGGTGGGGATACTAGTTGCGGGTGTGAGATACGAGTTGTTTAAGGAATGGGTTCACCAGACTTTCATTTTGTACGAGATAATGAATTTCTTAAGAAAACAGGTGTCACATCGCGGCTGTAGGCTTCCGTGAGTCGTTACATATCCGGAATGTTCCCTGTCTCCCACAGACTCTGTCTGATTAGAGTCCGTTGAAAGCTTATTCATCTCAGTCAGTTACCAGCGTGTGATGTGGTATTCAATAATCGATCTCTAATGTACCTGATGCTTCGGCTATAGACTATTCACCGAAGTTGTTTTGTTAAAAGACAGGACAAGACGGTCTCTGTTCAAATAATATCTTGCAAGGGATTGTCTATGTGAGAATTTATAAATATATATGTTTTTTTTCTAAATTTACCTTCTTGAAAAGAAAGTACTTGTCAATTTTTGCTAGGAGTAATATATTCCGATCGATACTGTCTGTTATTGTAGATCATACACCGCTATTCTAATTCCACTGAAAAAGTTGTAACGTAAAACTGTTCAAGCTATATTGGATGAATCTCCGCCATGTTTTTAACCCATAGAAGTGCAACCGCAATCTTATATGTATGTTTATTGCAGGAATTAGCCTCAAATGCTTCTCTCCCCTACATGAATTACAACACATATAAGGGAAGTGGGAAGAGGTGTCGACATACTGACAGAGCCACATGACTTCACAGTATAGTCTTCTGGTTAACCTATTCTAAAGCACATACCAAGAATCTAACGATTCGTGATATGTGTTGTATCTCAGGTACGCTTTTATTGTACCTGTTCATTGTTGGATGACACGACCCACGGCCCCTAGCACCGGCATAAGCGGTATTAAATACAAATCTCGAGAGCTATGATGGAAATGCTCTGACAACTCGTATATTGGTAATTGGTGAGCTGCGTCGCTGTGACAACTCGTACACTGGGGATTGGTGAGCTAAAGTTCTAGGGCTCGAAGATTTTACTGGCCTGCAATACTATTACTAATATAACAATAATTTGCTCACAATCAAAGCGTGATTGAGATACATCAGTCTCTAGATAACGACTTTAAAAGTAAATCATATAAATTAAGAATAATGATCAGCGACGCGGATTTGATATTTTTGGAACATCACGACGTCTTGCTGGTATCATTGAAAATTGTTGACCACTCCTCTCTTGTAGGAATCTAGTCAATGTTTTTGTGTACTATGATTGTTGTTGTTTTTTGGTACTAATGTTTTTATGTGAAATAGGTCTTTGGTTGTTGGACGCACAGATCCTTTAATGGACAACGGCTGAATGATGAATGAAGGATCAAATGCTGGTAGTTCTTACTCTTCATATGTGAGACACACAAAATTTGTAAATTTGATCGACTGCTTCATTTACGCGAGAGTGGCATCATTTTCTCTGAAGATATTTTATGGCGGAATTATGGACCGATTCACTCAATTTCCATAAAAATAATTTTCTAAAATTTTAATGAAACATGGTTTAACCTGTTATACTGAGTCCTGCTAGGAATACGGAATAAACACTTCATACTATCATCAGGCAGCACGATATATAATAAGTTGTCAACTGCATATAGAACTACATCTGACGATGTATTTACTTTTTGCGTTGGTCAGTCTTTCGCCATGCCTTATTTGCACCGTAGGCCTATGGGTTTGTGAAAAGATTTGTATCTAGATTCGAGTATGAATGTTAATTATCGGTACATATATATTACTCATGATAATTTCACCTTGATCGGGTTTTACTCAAATCGGGTATGGCGTCGTACTGTCATCACTGAAAACGGATGACGGCTTCTCTCTTGCAAAAACCATCTTGTGTTCTTTTAAATTTTCATTTTCATGTTTGAAATAAGTAATTCGATTTTTGACGTCGACATTTTGTTGTGCTGTACTATATTTCTACTCTGTTGGTGGAGTCGCTGTTCTGAATTTTAGCGTTTATACGGTACGGTATCGCCTACTTCACGAATATTTCTTTTGGGTTTGACTCCATAATTTAAAAATTGTTTTGGTTGCACGATAATACCTCTAAATTTAATACAAAGTGTATTGACAGAAAATTTATTACATAAACAGGGGTGCATTTTCCTCCACAAAGTAAAGACAGACCGACAAACTTGGCCGAGGGGTAATAATAAACATTCCGATGTGAAGCGAAATGAGGATAAGTTGCAAACACGTGCATTTGTCAATCTTTGGTCTGCTACTGTGCAAATATCATCCACTCGGAATAGCTATCTCATCCCTTTAGAAAAGATCTTAAATATAGCTTTCGATGATTTTACATATAGTTCATGCACAGCGATAACATACTGAGGGCCAAAATCACCTACTTTAATCAATTTACCGTTTGTAAGTATATCAGCCGTATGGACAGTATGAAGTCAGCGATTTCTGGTTGAAATCCATACTGGGTTTCCATAAATAACCAGAACGCTGTTGTGGAAATTAATTCCTCCATCGTCCGCGCATCGAGAGCGGACCAAATGTCACGAGATTGTATCAGCCACTGTGATCAACCAAACTGATATATACATTGTATGGTTGATGTCCTCCATAATTTAGTGTTAGATTACCGTCCTGATAATACTCACAGACGATAAATTCGATATACCGATCCGCCTTCCAGTCGAGTGCCTTGATAAATTAGGCAATTGCTTCGATATGCCGTTGTATTATTTGATATATGAAAGTCAAATGATTTAAGACGTATAGTTGGTTCAGTCTCATGATCGTGTTAAACAAATATGGCAATTCCTTGTCACCGTTCCTCAAACAGCATCTGAATGGACAGTCTGGAGCAATTCTTCACAACCATCGAGTTAAACATACTGATCTCGTTGTGCAGTTGGACGTCTGGTTACCTTGCTAGAATTTGCTATACCTAAAAATTATCACATTGTTCATATCTCGAGAAAATAATCAAGCATAACTCTGTTCCCTGAAGATGCGCAATCAATTGAGAAGTGGGATTTTGCACATAGTGACCGTAGACAGATACTGACTTCCAAGTATTCCATTACTACTTCATAATCTGTTCTAAGAGAGCATTTCCTCGATTTTTCTACTTTAACAGATGACTGATCCTGAATCCCTGGTGAGAATATTATGAGAAAATGCTGCAGAAAGAGATAAAAAATCTCTCGCTATTTGTTGTTTTAATCCTTACACGATTCGTCAGGTAATCACATTTTCTGAAGCTAGAGAATTTCTTGCAGTGGACTGATGCATGACGCAAAAAGACAGTGTATGCAGGCACACCACTTTGAGAACTTCGTACTACAGTGAAATTGGTCACTAGTAAAATGCCGCATATATTCGGGAAAAACCCATATTACCTAGACTACATGTTCTTTCTCCTGTTCTTTAATATTCGATTTTAGCACTGATCTATACTGTCAGAAATCGGCATGGTGAAGGATCCGTTCTTTTGTGGATAATTTCAATCAGTAATGCATACCTTAGAATTGAGGGTTCACTGTGATGAACTGCGTGTTTTTTTTCTATAAATTCTCTCTTTTATACGAAAATGATTTACATTAAATCAACGTTTTTTCTTGGATATGCTTTTTATTCAAGTAGTACGATAATACAAGACTGTTATTTAGGGGGCTTTACCATCATTTTATTTTGTGTTCGAAAGGTAACGATACCACTTCATTGATATGACGAGGAATCACCAATGTGTTAACAGAATCACTAACGGTTTTTCGCCCTATTGACTCTGCCGGTATGTATCAATTGAGTAGAGGCCAATTTTATCTAGATTAATCTATTGCCAGTCGAAGATGATTTACACCATTCACAGTACCCTTCTTCTCAAACAAGGAAATAAACGCGTCTAACTGACCATAAGCTCGTCCAATATCCGACATGCTCCTCAACAGACCGTTGTGGCTGTTCTCGCTAATGGAGGGGGACAGGACAACCTGGACAGACAAGATAAAAACATTGTATACTGCAGAGTGGGACACGATTATTTTTGAACCGTAGCAAGGTGATTTATAATCAGCGCACAGCGCGAGTTTGTATGCATTATATTTGGAAATTTAAGTTTTGATTTGATATGAATATATGCAAGTAGTCAAGAAAGGGGGGAAACGTTATGTATGACGTTTATCATGTGAGAGTTCTTTCAAATAGATACTCTCACACTGACATAGGACGACTTATTACCAACCAGTGGAAATAAACGAATCGATTTCCTTGGGAAGAATATAATCCCTTAGCTTCCGGTGCTCTGTTATAGGGATATTTGTTCGGGCAATTGGCAATCGCTTACCTGAATGGATATCTGGGTATTTATAAACTCTAATTACAAGTACACGAACTAAATGATTAAGGGCCTGAGATTGAATGTCGTGGAAAAGTGGTATACGAGTGATGCCCTCGAATTTTGTTTGAACGTGATGGTCAAGAAACAGTTCTTATGAGATCAGACTGTGCTGAAATACATATATTAAGCTTGAAGCCAATGCGAGATAAAGGACATAGAATTTGCTATTGTTTGCACCGTGAGTTGATCAATTTCTGACCCTGCAGACTTCAAAAGTAGGGTGTGTGAGTTGACCTAGTGTTAGCAGGGCTTAGAATCGCTTGGGTATAAGATAATTTGAACGATTTCGCAGTGAGCGACGGTGATACTAATTGTTCGGAAATATAATGGGTGTAAGGAAAATGTAATCATCTGTGCACAATTGGTTGAATCAAAATGACAGCAGTTATATACCAATTAAGCTAAAGCTCATGCTTTCGACTAAAGAATGAAAATAATCCAAATGGTCTAAACAAATATTCGCCTTAACAATGGCGTCATAATTAATCTGTACTGTGATAGTGGACAATATAACCCCACAAATATATTTAACCTATTTCCTGAATGGAAAGAATTTAGGAACTAAACTGTCTGATATCACTCTTTATTACACTGGAATCATTGCAAGTCATTGTTCAGAATCCTACTGGGTAATGATCATGGGTATATTAACGAAAGATCCTGAAGAATCTTGGCGCCCACCATCGTCCAATAATTGTAAGCTAATGACAAGAGGATCTTTTTGTCCATTGTTACTAAGAACAAACGACTGATTTGTAATTTTGTTTGCAGAATTTCGAATTTGAGCGAAAAAAGATCGAAAAGGGGCCACTGAAAAACACCAAGATATTATCTTTCTAAGTTTCAGGAGTTCAAGATTTCTAGAAACTGTACTTGATGTCGGTTGTTATAGTACAAGTGAAATGAGCAAATTTAATCTGAAAGTGAATGTCCGTAGGATCCTTTGTCTTCGTTTTGCAGTCTTTTTTTTGCACGCGTCATCATTGGCTACTGGAAGCGAAGACAAGTCTCTCTGACACTTTGGCATGAGCTATGAAACATACCTAAGATTTTTTAATTGGGAACGAATGCTAAATCTGTTCTGTTTACTGGGCTAGTTTGAGAAATCTCTAAGATACCATGCTCGAAAATAGTAAGATGGTACAAAACTTAATACTGAAGGGATCCGGTCCGTGCAGTAATGTTGAGACTTTGAAAGAGTCTGAATCCTGATTATCTCCCTTGGATCGAAACACGCAGTAGTCTACAGTTGTCGAGTTGTGACGTTTCACAAGAGTGACGTCCCTTCGTGTAGCCGATCCGTCGGCACACGAAACGGTGGGGCAGTTCACTTGCAACGTGCTAATTGTGCACCCCTGTTGGCTGACCTGTATCGGTTCTCTTATGAATATGACTATATGCAGGCGCTTTCAAAAACCGATCCATTCAAATTACAACACATACAAGGGAAGTGGCAAGAGGTGCCGACATACTGACTGCGTCACATGACTTCACAGAATAGTTTTCTGGTAAACCTATTCTAAAGCACATACCAAGAATCTAACGATTCGTGATATGTGTTGTATCTCAGGTACGCTTTTATTGTACCTGTTCATGTGGCAACTTGGATGATATGACCACCCGGCCCCTAGCACCGCCATAAGCGGTATTAGATACAAATCTAGAGAGCTATGATGGAAATGCTCTGACAACTCGTATACTGGTAATTGGTGAGCTGTTTCGCTGTGACAACTCGTACATTGGAGATTGGTGAGCTGTATCGTCGTCAGATGTAAATGGCGGCATTTAACACAAAAGACTAGTCTGTAATGCCCGATGTCGACCCAGCATCAACTTCCCACAAATGCCAACATATATCAAAGACCAGAAGGTCTGTACAGGGGCCGGGCCTCGGGGACGAAACGTCCACCAGCAGAATCTCGCCATATACAGGTAAAAATTACAACACATATAAGGGAAGTGGGAAGAGGTGCCGACATACTGACTGCGTCACATCACTTCACAGAATAGTCTTCTGGTAAACCTACTCTAAAGCACATACCAAGAATCTAACGATTCGTGATATGTGTTGTATCTCAGGTACGCTTTTATTGTACCTGTTCATGTGGCAACTTGAATGATATGACCACACGGCCCCTAGCAAGCCCGTTCCTTCTCATTCACCAAACGCTATATAGACGATCTTCTCGCTGTGGATAATCGCTATATAAATGAGGCAGTGAAGGATATATATCCACCTTCACTGGATTTGAAGGAAACTACAGATAGCCCTACAGGCACATCTTATTTAGATCTCTATCTCTATAAAAATGAAGCGGGCATTCTCTTTCGTCGACTTTATGACAAAAGAGATGATTACAATTTCGACATCGTAAGCTATCCCTTTCTGGATAGTAATATTCCAGTGGGACCTGCATATGGCGTATACATATCTCGCTTAGTAGCATTTGCTAGATCCTGTGTTAAATGTGATGATTTTAATCAACGTCACAAAACACTGGTGCAGAAACTTAAAAAACAGGGCTATTCCACCAAGCGCCTACACTCAAAAGTTTCTCAAATTTGGCGATACATATCGCATGCTGATAGCAAAATACGAACGTAGCGTGCAAGATCTATGGCGCTACGTTTCGTAACTTGTGTCTAATTCCGCTTAACCCGGGGCTAGGGGCCGTATGAACCCATGTACTTCAAGATCCTCATGGTACTCATATGAACGATCACAATCAAAGCGTGACTGAGATACATCATTCTTTAGATGACGACTTTACAACGAATATTATGGATTAAGAATACTGATCAGCGATACGGATTTGATATTTTTGGAACATCATGATGTCTTTTCGGCATCATTGAAAACTGTTGACCGCTTCTCTCTTGCAGGAAACAGGCCTATGTTTATGTATACTATGATTGTCTTTTTGAATTTGGTGCTAATACTGTTATATGGAAAATGGAATAGGTCTTTGGATTATGGACGCGGATATTCTCTAATGGACGAAGGCTGGATTATGAATGACGGGCTAGACGCTTGTAATGGACTAAAGTAAACTGATTTAAAATTTGAAGAAATACATTTTAATTCGGAATCATTCGAACTCCTTGATATAGAAGGTGATGGTATGGATATTCTCTATAGTCATTATATAGAATATGCTCACCGTTTGATCGGCCGACTCTTGTGATGCAACGTCACAACTCGGGAATACCGTATTAATTTGAAGCGTAACTTGTATTTTCGAATCGGACCAAAAAGGTATCTTGCACAACTGGACCACAAGGGGAACCTGGGTACCAAATTTGAGAAAGATCCATGCAGTACTCCCTGAGAAATCACGATAAGTTTCATGGGAAAATCCAAAATGGGCGCCTGGTGGACATATTGGGTTTTCCAATCGGACCTGAAAAGGTATCTTGCACAACTAGACCGCAAGGGGAACCTATGTACCAAATTTGAGAAAGATCCATACAGTACTTCCTGAGAAATTGCAATATAAAGTTTCATCGGGAAATCCAAGGTGGCCGCCTGGTGGCCATATTGGATTTTCGAATCCGATCAGAAAAGGAACCTTGCACAACTAGACCACAATGGGAACCTGTGTACCAAATTTAACAAAGATCCATGAATTAGTTCCTGGGAATTCACGATAACAAAATTTCAGGGGAAAATTCAAAATGGCCGCCTGGTGGCCATGTTGGATTTTCAAATCGGATCAAAAAAGGTACCATGCACAACTGGATCACAAGGACAACCTGTGTACCAAATTTGTGGAAGATCCATGCAGTACTTCCTGAGAATTCACGATAACAAATTTTCATGGGGAAATCCAAGATGGCTGCCTGGTGGTCATATTGGATTTTCGAATCGGACCAAAAAAGGTATCTTGCACAACTAGATCCCAAGGGGAACCTGTGAATCAAATTTGAGAAAGATCCATGCAGTAGTTCCTAAGAAATAACGATAACAAAGTTTCATGGGGAAATCCAAGATGGTCGCCTTGTGGCCATATTGGATTTTCGAATCGGACCAAAAAGTTATCTTACACAACTAGACCCCAAGGGGAATTTGTGTACCAAGAGAAAGATCCATGCAGTAGTTTTTGAGAAATCGCGATAACAAAGGTTTCGTGTGGAAATCCAAGATGGCCGCTTTGTGGCCATATTGGATTTTCGAATCCGAGCAGAAAAGGGATCTTGTACAACTAGGCCCCAAGGGGAACCTGTGTACCAAATTTGAGAAAAATCCATGCAGTAGTTCCTGAGAAATCGCGATAACAAGAATTGTTTACCGACGGACTGACGGACGGACGACAGACGGACGGACGACGAACCACGGACGAAAACAGATTTGAACAGCCCACCATCACCATGGTGGGCTAAAAATAGCACGCGTTAAAGGTCTTGAAAATTTTTCATTTTCGTCCCAATTCGCATTACGTTAGTCTGCATGAATTTAATTTAGTTACCTGGAATTATGTTTTTCTATCGCAGTAAATATTCGTGATCGAACAGGTTAAAACCCTTGAAAATCGGCCATATAATAGACTCAAATTACCTTGCAATAATGTGATTTCATCGAAGGATTCATTTCAATTTGATTTCATGTTCTGATGTAGCTTTCAAATCTTGGGTTTTAGGTTATACTCAAGTCATTCTGTTACTTTGATGTTCGGCCGCACATTTATTACAATTTGATTTCCCCATGTTTTATACCCAGAAATACTATATAGACAGTGTGAATAATATACATGGAAATCACTCAAAGTGGGAAAGTGCAATCTAGCCACCAAAAACTAATAAACGAATAAATTAAACATCAGCAATAATCGAACTTACGACCACTTCAATTCGTGGATTTGCTCTTATTTTCTGAGCTATGTCGACTGATAGATCGTGGGTTTGATTCCCGCTGAAAATGGGTAGCATGATACCAAGATATACATGTACCAACGAACTACTCTATATTACTAATAATGACCTGATTGTATTTCAAACTGTTATATTTTTGAAAACAGCATAACACAAAATTTATTCAGCATAGATCAGTGTTTCACCTATCGTCCTATCCACCTCGTTATGATCGCAATAGCTTTTACAGTGATTATTTCGCGGATTTGACCATAAGACGGTATCGCCTACTTCACGAATATGCCTTTTGTGTTTGACTCCATAATTTAAAAATTATTTAGATTGCAAGATAGAATCTCTAAAGTCAATACGAAGTATATCGACATGAAAAATAGATTACATGAAAAAGGGGTGCAGTTTTCTCCACATAGCAAAGACACACGACGCTGGCGGCGACAATACCCCTTCAGCCAAAGTTGGTCGCATGGTAATAATAAACATTCCCATGTGAAGAGGAAAACAATAAGTTGCAAACAGGTTAACTTGTCGATCTTTGGTATGCTACTGTGCAAATATCATCCAATCTAAATAGTTACCTCATCCCTTAACAAAGACCTGTAATATAGCTGTCTACCATTTTACAGATAGCTCATGTACAGCGATAACATACATGTACTAAGGGTCAGAAACACTTACGTTAATCAATTTACCGTTTGTAAGTATATCAGCCGCATGGACACTATGGAGTCAGCCATTTCCGAATCCGATGGTTGAAATCCATACTGGGTTTCCAAAAATAACCGGAACGCCGTTGTGAAAATAATTAATTCCTCCATCGTCCGCGCTAATATACATCAAGGGCGGAGGACCAAATGTCGCGAGATCGTATCAGCCACTGTGATCAGCCAAAGTGATATATACATTGTATGGTTGATGTCCTCCGTAATGTCGCGTCAGATTATCGACCTGATAATACTCACAGACGATAAATTCGATATACCAATCCGCCTTTCAGTCGAGTGCCTTCATAAAGTAGGCAGTTGCCTCGATATGCCGATATTTGACATAGGAAAGGCAAATGATTGAAGACGTATAATTCGTTCAGTCTCATGGTCGTGTTAAACAAATATGCCAAGGCCTTGGTACCGTTCCTTAAACAACATCTGAATGGACAGTCTCGAGCAGTTCTTCTTCACAACCATCGAATTAAACATATTGATTCAGTTGTGCAGTTGGACTTCTAGTGACCTTGCTAGAACCTACTATAACGCGAAATTGTCACATTTTTCATATCTCAAGAAAATAATCAATCATAACTGTGTTCTCTTAAGATGCGCAATCAATTGAGAAGTGGGATTTTGTACATAGTGACCGTAGACAGATATAGTCTGGCAAGTGTTCGATAACTACTTCATAACCTGTTCTAAAGGAGCATTTTCTCGATTTTTAACTGTAATAAACGATTGGTCCTCAATCCCTGGCTAGAATATTATGAGAAAATACTGCAAAAAGTGATAACAAATCTCTCGCTATTTGTTGTTTTAATCCGTACACAATTCGCCAGGTCCTCACATTTTCTGAAGCGAGAAGATTCCTTGCAGTGGACTGATGCATTGGAGCAATATGCAAGAGGTGTGAAAAATTGACGCTTGGCGACTAAAAAGCAACCATATGACTCCGCCGGAAAGCATCCCTCGGCACCTGACATTCAGACCCGAGAATACGATGGATTCACGGATGTAGCCTTAGTATCTCAGCCGCGCTTTTTTGCAGCTGTTGATGTGGAGAGTATGAAGTATCCGCACGGCCCCTAGCACCGGCTTAAGCGAAATTAGATACGTTAGCTTGGGAGCTGTGTTGATAGATCAGCTCAAACAACTCATCTGATGTTAATGGATGAGCATCGTGGACGTCTGATGAAGTAAACGCCTCAACATGAGGTAACCTGGTTAATACAAGAATAGCCAGAGAAACTAAACTGCAATGCCCGACGTCGTACCACTTAGATTTTCCACGAAATGCCACGGAAAACGGTGTGTGTTGTCACACCAATTTTGAGAAGTACGTACTACAGTGAAATTGCTCAACATTATTGGATAATCGCTATGTAAATGACACATTGAATGATGTATATCCACCTTCATTGGATTTGAAGGAAACTACGGATGGCCCATCGGCACATCTTATTTAGACATATACCTCTATAAAAATGAAGCGGGCCTGCTCTCTCGTCGTCTTTACTGTGACTATACTGTGAAGTCATGTGACTCTCAGTGTGTCGGCACCTCTTCCCACTTCCCTTATATGTGTTGTAATTTTACCTGTATATGGCGAGATTCTGCTGGTGGACGTTTCGTCCCCGAGGGCCGCTCCCTGTACAGACCTTTTGATCTTTGATATATGTTGGCATTTGTGGGAAGTTGATGCTTGGTCGACATTGGGCCTTACAGACTAGTCTTTTGTGTCAATCGTCGTCATTTTTCATCAGACCTTTTGGTCTTTGATATATGTTGGCATTTGTGGGAAGTTGATGCTTGGTCGACATCGGGCCTTACAGACTAGTCTTTTGTGTTAATCGTCGTCATTTTCATCTGACGACGATACAGCTCACCATTCCCCAGTGTACGAGTTGTCACAGCGACACAGCTCACCAATTACCAATATACGAGTTGTCAGAGCATTTCCATCACAGCTCTCTAGATTTGTATCTAATACCGCTTATGCCGGTGCTAGGGGTCGTGTGGTCATATCATCCAAGTTGCCACTTGAACAGGTACAATAAAAGCGTACCTAAGATACATCTCATATCACGAATCGTTAGATTCTTGGTATGTGCTTTAGAATACGTTAACCAGAAGACTATACTGCGAAGTCATGTGACCCTCAGTGTGTCGGCACCTCTTCCCACTTCCCTTATATGTGTTGTAATTACGACAATAGGGATGATTACAATTTCGACATCGTAAACCCTATCTGGACAGTAATATACCAGAGGGACCTGAATATGGCGTATACATATCTCGCCTAGTAGCATTTGCTAGGTCCTATGTTAAATGTGACGATTTTAATCAACGTCGCAAAACATTATTGCAGACACTTGTAAAGCAGGGCTAGATTATCAAGCTCCTCCACTCGAAGTTTCTCAAATTTGGCGATACATATCGCATGCTGATAACAAAAAACGAGCGTAGAGTGCAAGATCTATGGAGGTATGTTTCGTAACTTGTGTCTAATTCCGCTTAAACTGACGCTAGGGGCCGTATGAACCTATGTATTTCAATATCGTCTTAGTGTTCATATGAACCGTCACGAATAAAAGCGTGACTGAGATGTATCGTACTCTCGATAACGACTTTACAACGTATATCACATGGATTAAAATACTGATCAGCGATGCGGATTTGATATTTTTGGAACATCATGATGTCTTGCTGGTATCATTGAAAACTGTTGGCCGCTTCTGTCTTGCAGCCTAGTTGTATGTACACTATGATTTATCCTTTTAATTTGGTGCTGATGTTATTTGAATTAGGTCTTTGGATTATGGACTCGGAAATTCCTTAATACACGATGGCTAAATGTTAAATGGCGGACTAGACGCTTGTATCAGTATAATGCCGCATATATATCTGTGGAAAACCCATATGACCTACACTACATGACCTTTCTCCTATCTTTTAACAAGCGATCTTAGCACTTACCTCTATTGCTAGAAATCGGTATGGTGAAGGTCCCGTTGTTTTGTGAACAACTTCAATCAGTTATGCATACACTAAAATTGAATGTTCACTGTGATAGTTATTTCTAAGGTAGCATGTTGGGTACATACTTTTGATTGATTCTATATGAACTAATTGACATTAGAAAAAACATGGTCAAAATATTTGATATTTTGGATATGCTCTTTCTTCAAGTAGTACGTTAATGTAAGACTTATTTAGGGGACTTAATCATCATTTTATTTTGTGTGTGAAAGGTACCGATGTCACTTAATTGATATGACGAGGAATCACCAATGTGTTGAAAGAATCGCTAACGGTTTTTCGACATATTGACTGTGCCGGTATGTATCAATTGAGTAAAGGCCAATTTTATCTAGAATAATCTATTGCCAGTCGAAGACGATTTACCTCATTCACACGGCCCTTTCTTCTCAAACAAGGAAATATACGCTAGTCTAACTGACCATAAGCTCGTCCAATATCCGCCATGCTCCTCGACAGAGCGTTGAGGCTGTTTTCGCTGATGGAGGTGAACTGGACAATTTGGACAGACAATATAAAAACATTGCATACTGCAGATTGGGACAAGATTATTTGTCAACCGGAGAAAGGTGATCTACAATCAGCGCACAGCGCGAGTGTGTATGCATTATATGTGAAAATTTTAAGTTTTGATATGAATTTATACAAGTAGACAAAAAGGGGGTTAACGTTATCTATGACGTAATCATGTGAGAGTTCTTTCAAATGGATAATCTCACACTGACATAGAACGAATATTTACCAACCAATGGAAATAAAAGATTCGATTTCCTTGGTAAGAATATAATCCCTTAGCTTCCGGTGCTGTGCTATAGGGATGTTTGTTCGGGCAATTGGCAAATCACTTACCTGAATGGATATCTGGGTATTTATAGACTCTGATTATAAGTACACGAACTAAATGATTAAGGGCCTGACTTTGAACGTCTGTCAGGCTTTAAAATGCTCGTTGAAAAGTGGTATACGAGTGAAGCCCTCGAATTTTGTTTGAACGTGATGATCATGGAGCAGTTTTTATGGGATCAGACTGTGCTGAAATACATATATTAAGCTTGAAGCCAATGCGAGATAAGGAGCATAGAATTTGCTATTGTTTGTACCGTGGGTTGATCAATTTCTGACCCTGCAGACTTCAAAAGTAGGGTGTGTGGGTTTATGGAAGGCAAACACCGCCAAAAATACAACAGTGAAACAAATAAGCTTGAGTCGAACAATTAACGTTAATTTGACAGACGATTACCGTTCGCTTACCAAACGAACAACGTACATGTACAGTCAAATGAACATCAGACAGTCAAACGATTAACGTACAGTCAAACGAACATCAGACAGTCAAACGATTAACATACAGTCAAACGAACATCAGACAGTCAAACGATTAACGGACAGTCAAACGAACATCAGACAGTCAAACGATTAACGAACAGAGGGCGCCACCGTCGGCATAGAAGTTTATGTGGAAAAAGCGCGCCAAATATAGAAAAATGGCGAACCAGCACATCAGCAACGCGGTTCGTCTTCTGAACCAAGCCGCTGCGATGCTTGGCCAGGCAGTTAATCTAACAACTTCTTGAAATAAACAAATATTCTGAAATTTATACATATGTTATTCAGACTGTTGTGCTATAGATTCAGTTAAAAACATTTCTGTCAAATTTCGATTTTGACAAAAAATAACTCAAAAGATGTTCACAAAGGCTTTCATAATCACCTGTTTGAAATAATTTCCAGCTATCCAGTTCTGCAAATAATTCATTGATCATATCATATCTTACCATATTTCATATCTAGTTAATGCGAAATAACTTTCCATCTACCTGGGTATTTTGAGAGAAAAAAAAAATCCGGATCCTAAATTGTTTTGTCACAAGTAAGATGTTGCCAATTGACAATGTTCACAACGTGTTCTGAAAATTGCGATTCAGATGTCGATAGCCGGAGTTGAATACGTGTGTACATGTAGTTTCATCCGCCAAAATTTCTTAAATTCGATATATTTGGACGTTTCTGAAAAAATGAGTAACATTTTTTCAAAACATGACAGGCTAAATAATATCCCTTGGTCGTAAGATTATGGTTAAATAAGGATATTCGAATTTGAATTTTTGATTGGAAAATATGGTTGATTATTCATAATCAACCATTTCATAACCATATCAGGCCTATAGGCCTGGTGGGGAGAGGGGGGGGGGGTGCAATATGGTCCCCTATCAAACTTGCTCTCCTATTTCCGGAACGCCAAATACTTGACAGCTGACACTCCGTGACTTTGTATGTTGGAATCATTTTGATCCTATTGCATGACCCTCCGAGCAGACCTGCCGTCCTATGACTAAAGGAAGCAAGTAACAAAATGGTCATTTCGATATTTTGATGGAAAATACATTTGAATCATGCCCTTCCAATACAATAGTCTCGCTGTATTTCAAACTCTTGGGTTGAATGATAAGTCAATGGCAAAAGGAAGTGAATACATGAAATAGGCATGCATTTGTTTTTAGTATCATTCTGAATACTCTACACTGTTTTACAATATGCGCAGAGTTAACCCTATCTGACCGGGGGTATCTGGGTAGTTCACAGGGAGGAGGGAGGGGGAACCGCCTATATTTAATTTTTGGACTTTGTAGACAAAATCCCAATATAATGTTGGATATCGTTTGGTCTGAATCTCGGACTAAATTTAATCATGACAAAATTATTCTTTTTTTCAACAAACTTTCAACAAAGCATTTCCCACCGTTTAATCACAATTCACTGTGCAGTATCCATTAGATTTACCTAAATTTATACTAGCGAAATACGATGAACAACACAGATGAATTCATTCGGGTCCCAGTTTTCAACACTCAACCGGCGTTTGTATACAGGTTTATCCAGTTCGGATATATTTCACAAACATTCAGATAAAACAGCAATAATTCTGATGTCTTGAATAGATAACTTAGTTTTCGCGTAACGACTGGAAAACTGACGGAAATTTTAGTGTATCCATTTCAATGTGATGTAGCCATGATGCACTGAACCACTTGATCGCAGCAGTTACAGTAGGCGAAAGCTGATTGGCTCTTATTGTCTGTGTCGGTCGGTGCCATTGGCCAAATGACTTGCTCCCTTTTGTCTCTTATATCCAAGTGAAGGTGATGCCTTGCTTCCTTTTGCCATTTCATTACAGCCGAAAAGGAAAGCGTATTCACCACAAGGTTATGCCAACGTGTGTGACTTACTTACCTCTGTTCAACCAAATAGATATCTCATTTTTTACCAAATGTCACTTGCTTCCTTTTGTCATATGACGGCAGAGACTATCATGGGTAAATTCAAAATGGTGATCAGGCGGGATATACCAGGAAAGTGATATTTTCGTCATTTTTGTTAAAAATTTCTGTTTTTCTGTGAGGAAAAGTGGGCAAAAACTATTCACATCAGACTATTATTTACTAATTTATCATGCAGTTTTGCACAGAAATGGCAAAGATAAAATAAATCGTAAAATCTGACCGGAAGATCTGCCATCTAATAAATTATATATCAGCAAGAATCGAACTTACGACCACTCCAATTCGTGGATTTGCTTTTATTTTCTGAGCTATGTCGACCGATAGATCGTGGGTTTGATTCTCGCTGAGAATGGGTAGCAGGATACCAAGATATACATGTACCAACGAACTACTCTATATTACTAATAATAATAACTAATATTTTTGAAAACAGCATAACACAAAATTTATTCAGCATAGATCAGTGTTTCACCCATCGTCATATCCACACCGTTATGATCACAATAGCTTTTACAGTGATTATTTCGCGGTTTTGACCATAAGACGGTATCGCCCACTTCATGAATATTCCTTTTGTGTTTGACTCCATAATTTAAAAATTATTTAGATTGCAAGATAGAATCTCTAAATTCAACACAAAGTGTATCGACAAGAAAAAATTATTACATAAAAAAGGGGTGCATTTTCCTCCACATAGTAAAGACAGACGGACACACGACGCTGGCGGCGACAATACCCCTTCGGCCAAATTTGATCGCGGGGTAATAGTAAACATTTCCATGTGAAGAGGAAAAGAATAAGTTGCAAACACGTGAACTTGTCGATCATTGGTCTGCTACTGTGCGAATATGATCCAATCGGATTGGTTACGTCATTCCTTAGCAAAGACCTTTAATATAGGGCGATTTCTGAACCCGGTGGTTGAAATCCATACTGGGTTTCTAAAAATAACCGGAGCGCCGTTGTGAAAATAATTAATTCCTCCATCGTCCGCGCTAAAATACATCAAGAGTAATTATTTCTAAGATAGCATGTTGGGTTTTGACGGAGCCCTAAAATTTCATTGAAATCTATGTTATTTATAAAATGATTTACATAAAAAACTTGATTAAAATATATGATTTTTTTATATGCTCTTTCTTCAAGTAGTACGTTAATATAAGGCTGTAATTTAGGCGACTTTACAATAATTTTGTTTTGTGTGTGAAAGGTAACGATGCCACTTACTTGATCTGATGAGGAAGCATCAATGTGTTGGCAGAATCCATATCGGCTTTTCGCCCTATTGACCGTACGGATATGTATCAACTGAGTAAAGGCCAAATCTATCTAGATTAATCAAACGCCAGTCGAAGAAGATTTACGAACGAATCCAATCATACTGCTCTTTCTTCCCAAACAAGGAAATATACGTTAGTCTAACTGACCGTAAGCCCGTCCAATATCCGGCATGCTCCTCGACAGACTGTTGAGGCTGTTTTCGCTAATGGAGATGGACTGGACAACCTGGACAGACAATATAAAAACATTGCATTGCATTGTATGATGATTTGTCAACCGGAGAAAGGTGATTTACAACCAGCGCACAGCACGAGTGTGTATGTGTGGATACTTCATAGTCTCCACACGAACAGCTGCAATAAAAGCGCGGCTGAGATACTAAGGCTCCGAGAATCCACCGTATTCTCGGGTCTGAATGTTAGGTGCCGAGGGACGCTTTTCTCTATAGTTATATGGTTGCATTTTAGTCGTCAATTTTTTCCACCTCTTGCATATCACTCCAATTTGATGTAATATTTATTAGCTTCACATTTCGCATGTATGAAACAAATGATTGCCCTGCCGCGATATACATGTGAATCCTATCTTCACAATTTATTCGAATATTTAAGTGACAGTTTTGAGTAGCTACATGTTCGTTTGAGTCATCAAACATTCATGAGATGTTTTTTGTTGTTTATAGAGTTGCTTGAATTTCTCATTAAAAATATCTATGTGAAATTGGGCAACACAATATATCAACAGAATATAGGTATTCCAATGGGCACTAATTGTGCACCCCCTGTCGGCTGACCTATATCTGTTCTCTTATAAATCTGGCTATGTGGAGACGCCTTCAACAACCGATCAATTCGAAGCCCGTTCCTTTCCATTCACCAAATGCTATATAGGCGATCTTCTCGCTTTGGATAATTTCTATATAAATGACGCAATGAAGGATATATAGGCAACGATTTGGTGTAAGACTCACGAAATATAATTGACAAAGGATCTGCTGCAAGTTGTATTGTCAGTCTTTTGTTCAGGAAATTAACTTTTCAATGGGAGGTCTTACACCAAAGCCTTGCCGATGTATATCCGCCTTCTATAAAAAAAATGAAGCGGGCCTTCTCTCTCGTTGACTTATGACAAAGGAGATGATTACAATTTCGACATCGTAAACTATCCCTTTATGGTCAGTAATATTCCAGTGAGACCTGCATATGGCGTACACATATCTCGCCTAGTAGCATTTGCTAGATCCTGTGTTAAATGTGACGATTTTAATCAACGTCACAAAACATTATTGAAGAAACTTATAAATCGGGGCTATACCACCAAGAGCTTCCACTCAAAGTTTCTCAAATTTGGGGATACATATCGCATGCTGATAGCAAAATACGAGCGTTAGCGTGCAAGATGTGTTTCGTAACATGTGTCTAATTCTGTTTAACCAGGAGTTAGGGGCCGTATGAACCCATGTACTTCAAGATCCTCACGGTGTTCATATGAACCATCACAATCAAAGCGTGACTGAGATATATAATTCTCTAGATGACTACTTTACAACGAATATCATGGATTAAGAATACTAATCAGCGATGCTAATGGCGTTATATGGACAGGTACGCTGTACGTTTACGGTTATTATACTCTGTTCTATGTATCCCATCTGTGTGTATGATCTCTGATGTCACAAGATGTGCTGCCATTATGGCGAATTTTAAGTATACGATGCGACGTATGATGTTGAATGTTGCTATATCATAATAGGCCTCAGCTTGTGAGGACCTTCTATTGGCAGAATCGAGTAAATGTTACAGGTGTAGCCTTGTACATCGATATCGATACCTGTGAAGCTCTATAAAGTTGCGTATAGGGAGCATGAGAGTAATCACGGTCACGGTCGCACAACCGTATCATGGAGTGAAAAAATATCAGCAAATCTAAACAAAAAAGCGTAAGAAAATATGAAGAAAGATGAGCACGTGTGTGGCTTGCTGATAGGGCTGAATTCAATGAAGAAAAGAAGCCACCAAACTCTTTGTGCACACCAATTTGGCAGTGTTTAGAATATCTCTGTGCTCTCACTCCTGTAAGTAACAATATAGCTATTTGCACCGAAATATGATCTGGGTAAATGAAATTAATTTGAGCTCATAAAAAAGTGAACTTATTTTATCAAACCACAATCCCATACCCCAGCCAAGGCACACGGGGAATACTTGTGGGGGGGTGGGGGGGGGGCGTATGTTTATTCAGATGATATAAATAAGGATGAGAACGGCTGGGAGAATATTGATTGTACGCTCAATCCTGATTGACCTGATTGGTCAATAAATTCTATTCTATTCTATTCATTTTCATATACGCCCATTGTAGAAGAGGTCATGTGCATACCATAAGCTTATTGTTCAGCTGACAAAGCGCCGAGTAAAGAGCGCGATTGCAAATAACAGTAACTGAGTACTATTATGTGTTTCTCTGTCAAATGTGTCTAGTCATGTAGGAACTACTTCATTTCTCCTCTTCCTTCCGCCCAGATGCATAAATCATTCGATGAAGCTAGATTTATTTTGGAAGATTTTTTTTCCTGAAAATCCATCATGTTTTCGTATTTCATTGAGTACAGACTTGCCCAGAGGCTGATCGTTCTGTGAGATATGGCAATTAAGGAAATTCTAAAGTTGGATGTGCACTGTATGGAAATGCTAGGGAGATTGCATCAAAGATATGGAACAGACAGGGTATAATGAAACAACATTCAGATACAACCCTATAATGTAATGCGTAGAATCTCTCTAATTATAAGTATTAACGTAGTACTGTAATTAAACGTTGGTGCTAGCATATGCGAATGCAGGGTTCAGCGAACTACTCCCACCACAGTGACACTTTGCGGAGACATGTTAATCGTGAAAGCATTCAGTTACGGACGTCGCTATCCACAAACGTATATTGATCTTGAAATTCCCGACGTTGTTTGAAATCATCAAAATGGTCTTTGTATGATCAACCAGGATCATCGGATAGAATTAGATAGCTAATCGTATATATCATGCATGCCAAACCTTGAATGAACCTTGAATGAACCCGCATGATTGTGTTATGATGTCATGGTCATGTCCATTTTTCTACAACATTCTATGTTCAGCAATGGTCAGGACTTGTAAGATACCTCGTTTTCCTACTGCTGTCATGATGATTGCCACCACCGCTGTTATGACCTCGTGATGACGTCATGCCTCGAAAAGCCTTTTTCGATAGACCAACAAGGCAGATTCCATCGATATATAGTTTGTTATAGTAGTCACAGATTTTACGATATTGAAAGGCGTGGCCTCAACACACAGGATCAAAGTGTAACTGAGATGCATACTCTGGAAAACGACTAGGAAGTGCATTTGGATAAAGAACAATGGTCAGTGATTACAAATTTATGTAAAGAACCTCATCATGTCTTGCTGGCATCTTTGAAAACTGTTGAACGCTTCTCCCTTGTAGGAAGCTGTCTTGTGTTTTTAGTATTTTTATTGTTTATACATTTGAAATTTGTGATAAATGTCATGCGAAATAGGTATGTCGATTATTGACTAGGATATTCGTTTATAGACGACTGCTGAATATTGAAGGTCAGATCTGACGCTTGCTATCCGAGCCCCCGTGGGCCTTTTTTAACTGAGAGTACCTGTACCTTTCCAGCTTACGAATTTTCAGCATGCCACCGCTGGGCTGACCAACATACCCTATATGGTAAGAAATTCTGCAAACGGGACTACCATTTTGCTGCATTTCTCCCGGTCAATATATTGATTAAAGGTTTATAGAGTTGCTTGAATTTCTCGTTAAAAATATCTATGTGAAATTTGGCAGATAGGTATGGTGGCGGATAGCTGCCATCGCATTCGCGCCCTCGCGACCTGTAAATTTGCAAAAATTGTAGGGGCGCGAGTGGCTCAATACTGCCATGTTCGCGCGTTCGCGGGGTCGCGATTGCGAGAATGCGCGAACACGCGAACGAGCACCAGTCGCGCGCGAACGGTACCGTTCGCGTGTTGAAGGGCGCGATCGCGCGACACGCGAACGGTACCATTCGCGCCTTCGCGCCTTCCGGTTCAAAAAGTGTTTGCGCATGTTCAGAGACCATCTCAAAACAGAACAATTGAAATTGTTTGTTTTATTACATTGGGATTAGATTGATAGCCTATATTCTGATCAATAATCAGACGTGTAGTTTTGCTTACTGTATGTAGGCCTATCATATATATGAAATTGTAGTTTTATACACATTGTTTGACTTTATTTCTCTAAGAAAATCAAAATCCGCATTGCCGGCGACGTAGTCCGTATTTCGGTCATCGGAACCTTGCACAATTCAATTTTCGTTTTTTTGCTTTTGGTTTCTCAAAATCAAAAATTGAAATTTGACCGTCAATTTTCAATTTTCGTTTTTCGTTTTCGGTTTCTCAAAATCAAAAAGTTGAAATTTGACTTTCAATTTTCGAATTTCCTTTTTCGTTTTATCTCGCGCAAAAATGAAAATCAAATATTAAAAATTGCCTCGACTTGTCCGTTTTTCGTTCTTTTTATTTTGACTTTGACGCGTCAATGTTAACTGCACACGCGCAAGGCTTATGATGTCACTTTCCGCGGAGTAGTATGGAAAGCGCAAATCGGATTGTTTAAGCAAGTGTGGAGCATAATATGGAAAACCAGTAGGGGGAAAGATTTGAGAGGTTCATTACACATAGATCCCTGGAGCCAGGCATTCGACCTAGATTATAATGGGCCAACTGCGCATGTGCAGAAGCGAGTAGGCATTCGTGCAGCAGGTGTGATGCATTATATGGAGAACAACCGGGGTGATACACACGGTAGTTTCATTAAAGTAGGGTGGTATAATAAATACGTGGGTACCCTAATCATAACCCCCAAAGGAACTTCCCGCGTCGATGCATTGAAGCGTTTGACACCCGCACTTAAAGCGTTGAAGCGTTTTTGACGCTGAACGTTGACGGGCATCTGAACGCTCCAACGATCCAGGTCCCAAAAATAGAGAATGGAGATTGGACCTGAAGCATTCAGACGTCTGGCATCAAACGTGGCGATTGTGTGCTTGTTTGAAATGGTGGTTTCTTGCCCTATGCGGATTTCGCGGCCCATCACCGCGATGCTTACTCTTATTGATATTACATCTTTGTTGGTATCTGTATAAATACTATATTTCAAATCAATAACAAATAGCGGTTGTGTGCATGAACGCTGTTCGCTTTTGTAGCTCTCTAAACATCTATTTTTAGAAAATCTAAGGCTGCGTCCTGATTGGCTCAGGCCTCAATGTCAATAGCCAATGAGAACAGCGGGATGCTACCTATCCAGACCTGTCTGGTGCATCTTCACAAGTCCAGGTAAATCGTGAATCCTCACACAGGGTTTACCTGGACATTTTTGGTGATTCGAGTGAGTTCTTGGGTCGTTGCCTCAATCTCGAACATTTCATCCCCAGAGGTTATTTTGAATTAGCATGTCGGTATCACAAGCCGACGGTTTTTGCTTTGACTCACTATGCCGATTTCAGCCTGACATCAAAGTGCAGTTAGTGGATTGTCGTAATGAGCTAGCTGAGACTGTTCAATAATTGGTTTGATTTAGAGAATACCCCTTGATTTGCTTTATACAGAACTACAGTGGGCAACTAACCAAGGCAATGTATAGATACCCTAACAAATCGATCAATACACTGGCTTCCGAGGATGGCCTGGTGGGCCACATGCCTCTCACGATCCACACCTCTTACACGACACGATTTGCGTTTTCTATTCTACTCGGCGTACCGGAAGTGACATCATAACCCGTCCACGTGCGAACTTCACATTGATACGTCAAAGTTAAAATCAAAAAACGAAAAACGGACAAGTCGAGGTAATTTTCAATATTTGATTTTCATTTTTGCGTGAAGCAAAACGAAAAACAAAAATTGAAAATTGACTGTCAAATATCAATTTTCGTTTTTTGTTTTTGCAATCCCAGAATCAAAAATTGAAAATTGACGGTCAAATTTCAATTTTTGATTTTGAGATTACAGAAACAAAAAACGAAACTTGAAAATTGACGGTCAAATTTCAATTTTTGATTTTGAGAAACCAAAAACGAAAAACGAAAATTGAATTGTGCAAGGTTACACGGACCACAGACCACCTAGCATAGTCTGCTTGAGATGGTCCGTGGGCATAATTTCCGCACATGCGCAAACACTGAACCGGAAGGCGCGAACGCGCGAATGGTGCTCGTTCGCGTGTTCGCGCGATCTCGCAATCTCGACCCCGCGATCGCGCGACACGCGAACACGCGAACGGTACCGTTCGCGCATTCGCGGGGTCGCGATTGCGAGATCGCGCGAACACGCGAACGAGCACCATTCGCGTCTTCTCGTGTTCGCGCAATCGCGCCTTCAAAGAGGGCGCGATCGCGCGACACGCGAACGCGCGAATGGTGCTCGCTCGCGCGCGAATGGCGCTCGTTCGCGTGTCGCGCGATCTCGCCCTTTTTAAGGGCGCGATCGCGCGACACGCTAACGGTACCATTCGCGCGCGAACGAGCACCAGTCGCGCGCGAACGGTGCTCGTTCGCGTGTTCGCGCATTCTCGCAATCGCGACCCCGCGAATGCGCGAACATGGCAGTATTGAGCCACTCGCGCCCCTACAATTTTTGCAAATTTACAGGTCGCGAGGGCGCGAATGCGATGGCAGCTATCAGCCACCATAGATAGGCTCTACCGGCACATCATATTTAGACCTATATCTCTATTAAAAGGAAGCGGGCCTTCTCTCTCGTCGACTTTATGACAAAAGAGATGGTTACAATTTCAACATCGTAAACTATCTCTTTCTGGACAGTAATATTCCAGTGGGACCTGCATGTGGCGTATACATATCTCGCCTAGTAGCATTTGCTAGACCCTGTGTTAAATGTGACGATTTTAATCAACGTCACAAAACATTATTGCAGAAACTTACAAAACAGGGCTATACCACCAAGCGCCTCCAATCAAAGTTTCTCAAATTTGGGGATACATATCGCATGCTGATGAGCGCAAAATATGAGCGTAGCGTGCAAGATCCATGGCGTTACGTTTCGTAACTTGTGTCTAATTCCGCTTAATACGGGGCTAGGGGCCGTATGCACCAATGTACTTCAAGATCCTTATGGTGCTCATATGACCCATCACAATGAAAGCGTGACTGAGATACATCATTCTCTAGATGACGACTTTACAACGAATATCATATGGATTAAGAATACTGATCAGCGATACTGATTTGATATTTCTGGAATATCATGATGTTTTGCCGGCATCATTGAAAGCTGTTGACCGCTTCTCTCTTGCCGGAAATTAGCTTATGTTTATGTATACTAAGCTTGTCGTTTTGAATTTGGTGCTAATGCTGTTATTTGGAATATGGAAAAGATCTTTGGATTATGGACGCGGATATTCTTTAATGGACGACGGCTGAGTTATGAATGACGGACCAGACGCTTGTAATTCTAATGTTTCGATTTCTGTTCTGTTAGATGTCCAACGATTACGGTTGAAAAGTCAATCGATTTCCTACTATGATAAAACTGTCCCTAAAGAATGTAATGTGACCCAGTTTCGACCACAAAACCCTTTGGCCAGAGTGGTCAGACGTAGTGAGCACTTCCATGATCATGGTGAATAATTACATATTCAGGCTCTGCGGAATTAAAATGTGTCATGTCACATCTACAGCACTTGGCAACAGTAATTTGGAAACTATTGCAAATGTAATGTAGGAGTGAGCGACATTAGACAAAATTAACGTGCTCAAACTATGACAAGAAAGACTTGAACAAAATGAATACAGAAGAACAGGAAGTAACGTTCCGCATGAACTTTGATGTTTTGGCATCTGAGATCTGTACAGGCCTGGTGGGCGTGAGGGGGTTGGGTGCCCTCTTAAATACGTTACTAACCTCCTGAGCTAGAGGGCTGGAACTTACCACACTATATCCTTGAGTCAAGCACTACAAGAATATGTAAAAAAATCAAGATGGTTGCTACGACAAAGGCATGTTTTGGCCGATTTTTGCTTCAGACTTTTTATTTATGCGTTTTCTTCGAAAAAAACTACATGCTAAATATCACACAGTTCTGCCACAGCGTATGGCATAGATCCAGATTTGGGTCTTCCAAGACCCGTCCATCTGAACAAGAGTGGTGTGAATCGGAGTGAGTAATCGAAGTCTTCTATCGAAGACATCATGGCACATCTCCCGAGCAGAGCAACAGACTCATTCATCAGTTGTGTTGCCTGTCGCCACGTGCTATGAGTTGGCATGCTACTCTGACACCGATTGCAAGTCCTTTCAAGATTAAACGTAGCATGCGAGTAGAAAGCTTTACATACTGACTATAGTTTCAGTGAATCAAGAACCAAATACACCAAAATATACCACAAACTACGAGAACAAAGAATTGAATGCCTCAGATTATATTTCCAATCTGCTGAATTCACTTTTCTCTGTACGTAATTTGGCATATCATAAGAGTAATAAAAGAAAAATTCAGGGAGCTTACTCCTTACAAATAATCCAAAAACTCTTTCCTGGTATAACATAGTCCGATTCATCATTTTGAGTAAAAAGGTTTTGTGATAATTCAGGTTTTATTGAGATTAATCTGGCGTTTAAGATTATTCCTTCTGAATAAAACGAGACCACAACAGTTTGTTTCACGTCTTTGGCAGGGACACGACAGTAAGAGTTCTGGTTTATGTCACACGCAGTGTAGAATAATACATTATGAGATTCACAACCGTAAGTTGTCGAGCTGAGTGCTATCTTTATCTGTGCTCTCGAGAGCATAATACCATTCCAATGGAAAGTATGTTGGACATCCTGTCATCTTGAACGGCGTGGATTCATTTTACAAAATAAAATCAATCCCGACTTTTTCACGTTAAGCTTTCACCGAAATTATGCCGTCGTCTATATTTTCCGTGTCTAAGGTATAATTGCAAGGCGCTAACCTCAATAGATTCTCTCGGAGCTCATTGTTACCGTCGTCTATTCTTGACATTGACTTTCTTATACATTGAATATAGCATACTCATGGGGAGTTGCTTTTACTCCACTGGCGTTTGTGTTGAATGGGCACGTTGGAAAACCCGGTAATGTTCACGATATGAATAAGCCGAACAGCAACTTACTTGCTAGACACGGTTCTTATAACCTTTATTTGTTTAACTTCGTGATATATGTATGTGATGAAGCCAATCGCTGCATTAATTTTTAAGACGTATTCAATGAGAAGTTATAGTCGCGAGCATACCATCATCGTCAGCGAATAAATTTTGACCGACAAACCTGCAACGTATATGGACAAAACTTACATTGCTCATGTCATTGATCTATATTTTTTTGTTCTTATTATTACATGGTGAGTAATAAAAAGTCCACCTTTTACGTACTACATATACATGTATGGCTGCGTCACAAAATGGATCTTTTTCTGCAAGGAAAACAATTCTTGTGATATAGGCATATTATTAGTTACAAGGTTTGTCAGTGACTCTATACAGAAATATGTGGGTTCAGTAAAATTTATATTGGGCGAGACGTCAGCATTTATCCCGCTGAAGATCCTTTCTGAACATCTGAATGTCCCTGGGAAGAAAATGGATGAAAGGATAGCTTGTGAAGAACTTAAGCCCTATGTTGTTGTTGCTTAAGAAACAGGGATTTTCCAAAAAATAACTGCACCCCCCTCTATGGAAGGCAAGCCCCTAAATGTTTTTTTAAGTTTTTTTAGGTGAGTTATCAACTAAAACTTGAGTGACATATGAGAGAATGTCACTCACAATGATGTGAATTTCACTCAACTTGAGTGGGTTGAATTGCCACTCTTACTTGAGTGAAATTTTCACTGAAGATTTTTAGAGAGTATGAAAGAAGGATTTTCAGAATTTTAGAGAGTGAGCTTCGTCAATCCTAGTCACCTGAGAGCACCGAAGAGAGAACGTAGGCCAGTACAATACTGGGCGAGAATTCGTACCCGGCAGGCGTACTATTGTGCCTCTTCGTACTCATAGTAAAATAGTATGGTAACTTTGAGTACTGACTAAAGTCCGTCTTAGTAGTTCAATATTTCACCCGTTATTGGGTCATTGTCAAGCATAGCTAGACAATCATGCATATATACAATTGACGGGGGAAAAAGTCGCTTATCTTAAAAAAGGCCAGCTAACTACAAAGAATTATGACGCTTTGGTGCTATAATTTAGCGTGGACTTATCTACATGAGTATCCGAGCTCAGACCACCTATCGGCCCGATCTATTATTTTTGTACACTGATATATTTGGTTCAGGTCGAATTTCTTTTCAGTCACACGTGTCTGAACAAGACTGAACAAATGTTTTGTCATAATTCTTTATGTGCCTGTGCACGTCCTACTCATCATTCGGCTAGATCAGGAAGAGTTTACTTGATGTGTAAATTTTAAGAAAGTTACTTTAACTCTTGATTTTAAGAATTGTTACAGATGGTATGGAAAGAATTAAGATCCTCAACTTCTCAGGCAGCTTGTCGTAAGAGGCGCCTGACTAGGGCATCCGTGGGTGTGAAAAGAAATGGGATTTAAACGTAATATGGAAGCGTTGAAAAAATTGATGAAAGCGAAGTTAACTCTTATTCACTCACTGACTAATTACAGATCTTCTATCAGTATAATTTGGATGCTGCATGTGATTTTTAATGCTGATGAGAATAAATGAAGTGCATTGGATGTACTCTGGTAGTTTTCACGGCTTGTTTGTCCAATTGTGTGTGTTCCTCATTCACTTATCTCCTACCTCTTATCATCATTTATAGGAAATGTCAATGTTACAATCGGTATTGAAGACTGAATCCACGTGAGAATCACCTCATTTCCTTAGTTTTATCCTTATTACTATAGAAAGGGCCTACATGGTTCTTAGGGAGTAGTTTTACTTAAGTTGTCTATGTGCCAGTGTTGCAGCGATCAATGGACTGACATTATCCGTAGCAATCCAGTCAGTACATTCCACATGCTGATAAATCCATGAGTGATCAATCAGAATGATCATAGAGGAAAAATATATATTTAAGGAAGTAGAAGACGTTTATTTTCTTGTGCTTATGGGAATATAACATGGCGTCAACATAGAGCTTGCTATACAATTGATAAAATCTCTGATGGAAATACAATGCTGAGGATGCTAATCATAACAATGTGATTCATATTTTTCACATACTTTACATAATTTTGAACATTTTGATCTCCTCAGTATCATAATAGTGGATTACATTGACTAGATTTGATTATGTGTCACGTACGTGAGGATTACCTTCGGAACCGAGTTGAATACAATGTCCAAATAATTATGATTAAACTGTTCGCCACACCCATAGTAAATATAACTAATACTGATATTACACATATTTATCTAATTGATTGTTACATTAAAGTGTTTAAACTGAACCATTTAGTGTTGTTAAATTTTGTTTGGTGGCTTAGTAGGGTTACTTAATAGTGGAACCAAATTCGTGTAGTTCCCCTTTAAGGTCTTCTTGTTTTTCGCCTCATAACAACTGTGTCCTACAGGTAGGCGAGGCAATTTATTGTGAGCGACCAGTAACTAATAGAATGTCGGATAAGGGACCTGTGTCTTATTTATGAAAGTATTCGATAAAAGAGAGATATAAATTTGTGCTTTAAACTTTCTTTAGTCGGTACACAGAATTCTATGTCGTTGCCTCAACCACAACCCCGTACTAAACGTGTCGCCGTAACGCCGGAGCAGAGAAGAACATAATGGGGGCAATTTTCAGTCTATTTCCCTGAGCTTTGATGTCAATAATCATGTTCATTTTACAGCTGGAGATCATGGGATCCCTGGTTCTAATTTGTCTAGTCCTTTTATGACATGATTCTGCCCAAGGCGGCAGAAATCTCTCAGCGAATAATTATACCTGTTGTCATGATGGAAGTTACAACTGTGATTCCATAATTTTACTTAATTGGAAGACGGACTGTTGTAAGAGAAGATGAAGGCAGTTCACTTATGATGCTGGGTGGGGATACTAGTTGTGGGTGTGAGATACGGGAGATGTGATTAAGGAATATATTCGAAAGATTCTTATTTTGTACGAGATAATGAGTTTCTTAAGAAAGCAGGTGTCACATCACGGCTGTAGGCTTCCGTCAGTCGATACACATCTGGAATGTTTCATGTCTTCCACAGACTATGCCTGATTAGAGTCTGTAGCATGGCCTATGCCCTATTTGTGAAAGAATTCGATACAAGATAGATCTACCTGTACATCGAGGTGTGATTTGTTATAACCGTCCCTCTTCTTCTTTCGATAAAGAGAATGCAATTAATTCTCCTTGCCTCAACCACATCCTCGTACCAAACGTGTCACCGTAATGCTGGAACAACGAAAATCAGAGATAACATATTGTGCTAATTTTCAGCCCATTCCCATAAGCTTTGATGTCAGTAATCATGTTCATATTAAAGCTGGAGACCATGGGATCCACGACTCTAATCTATACCATAATTCTAGTCCTTTTATGACATGATTCTGCCCAAGACGACAGAAGCCTCTCAGAGAATACTTTTATCTTTTGTCATGATGGGAGTGACTATTGTGGCTTTGTTACCTTACTTAATTGTAAGACGGGTTGTTGTAAGAGAAGACGACGGAAGTTCATTTATGATAATGGTTGGGGATACTAGTTGTGGGTGCGAGATACGAGAGATGTGATAATGGGCTCATTAGATTCTTATTTTGTAGGAGATAATGAGTTTCTTAAGAAAACATGTGCCACATCACGGCTGTAGGCTTCCGTCAGTCGATAGGCATCCGGAATGGTTCATGTCTTTCACAGACTATGCTTGATTAGAGTCTGTATCTTATTCATCTCAGTCCCGTGAAACCCTTGTGATGTGCTATTTAACAACGTATACCTGATGTTCCGGATATAGACTTGTCACCCAAAGGTGTTTTGTTAAAAGACACTCTCTGTTCAAATAATGTTGTCCAAGGTATTGTCTATGAGAGTTCCCCTATTCAAAAAGAAGAGATTGTCATGGTATATACATTTTCTAAAACCCAGCCTCTTGGATAGAAAGTATTGTCAATACTTGCTTGGAGTAAGATACTCCGATCAATATAATGTATGTTATTGTAGATCATACACCATTATTCTAATTCCACAGAAATATGTGTAATTCGAAACTGTCCAAGCTATGCTGAACTGTCCAAGCTTTGCTGGATGGATCATAGACGATTTTATTCCCGCCGTGTTTTTATCCTGTGGAAGTGCAATCGTAATCTTATATGTATGTTTATTGCAGCAATTAGCTTGAAATACAGGAAGTTTTAGGACTCGAATATTTTACTAACTTGCAATAGTATTAGTAATATACCAATAATTTACTAGAAGAAAGAAGCCTGTTCTCGAAGTATGAATTATTATAAAAAATCTATCTATTTTATATTTGAAACTTAGCGAGTCAACATTTAAAGACATTTCCAAGGTCAACTGGTGTCTCTAAAAGGTGAACTTTGGAGATATATTTTTTTGAATAATTTAAGTTATAAAAAGTATAGTTAGTGCTCAGAAATAATAGATTTTTTGTTAGTTAATCGTGATTGAGTCGTTGTCAGTTCTGGTGACGATTTCCCTAGACATACAACTGGCCTCGTGTTTGAATATGCAGGATGGAAATGCCAACAGCCTCCATCCAATTCTCCTCCATCCAATTCTCTTCTCAACCCAAGATACCTATATGTACTCCCCAATGATTCCTCTCTTTTTGGGACCGGCAATCATAACGATAAGATGCCTTCGTGATATTTCATGGGCAACAGTCATGGAATACGCCTTCGTCATATTCGTAACTGAGGGTAATTTTGTGGCTTGGTCAATGCATATTGGCTTGAAATTACCGTTATATAACAAGGTTGGTCTATGGAGGATGAAGTTTCAGCATTTATTTCCTGTTTCCCGAAACCAGAATCTACTGTTGAGAGCGTCTGGCCCCTATCCCCTCCATTCTTCGTAGTAAATTTTATCTGTTATTCAACATTATGGATATATAACAATACCCGTCTCGGACGGCGACAGTGTAGGCGCGTTTTGGTAATACAATGTATAATTGAGCGCAAAGACAGTCGGACCTAAATATCGGTTCTCCCGATCATAAAAGAGACAATCTGACGAACTTACTTTTTGATGTTGGCAAAGAACAGCTAATTCCGATATCAGAGACATGTACGTGTCACTCCGTACATGTAACTCGACAAATATATGTAGGTTTATTATTTTGGTGGGAAATTTAAGCCGTACGATGTCGGGCATTACAGTTTAGTTTCTCTGGCTATGCTTGCATTAACCAGGTTACCTCATGTTGAGGCGTTTACTTCATCAGTCGTCCACGATGCTCATCCATTAACATCAGACGAGTTCATTATTTGAGCTGATCTGTCATCACAGCTCCCGAGCTAGCGTATCTAATTCTGCCTATGCCGGTGCTAGGGGCCGTGTGGATACTTCATATTCTCCACATGAACAGCTGCAACAAAAGCGCGGCTGAGATACTAAGGCTACGTCCGAAAATCCACCGTATTCTCGGGTCTGAATGTTAGTTGCCAAGTGATGCTTTCCTGTAGAGTCATATGGTTGTTTTTTAGTCGCCAGACGTCGTCATTTTTTCTACCTCGTGCATATCGCTTCAGTGGACTTTAACTCAACATGGGCGGGGCTTTTTAGAACCTGTTTCGACCTTGGAAGGCCCACCACACTCCTTCAGTATTTTTCTTATCCCTTGTGCTTGGCAGCTGAACTTGCCACGCCTGGGTCAAGCTTTGCCGGAAATTGTAGCAAAATGAAGAAAACAGCCTTTTCTGGTACTCCACATGGTCACTATTTTTAACTTTCCTATGATCCTCTGCTCCGGGGGGTTATGCAAATAGGCTCGGAATCCCCCCAATATAACAAATTACAAAGTCGCAGACTGTCAGCTCTCAATTTTATGTCGATTCGGAGATAACGGACGGTTTGGTCCAGACCTGGTTAGGGTTAAACAACCCAGTTAATAGACAGCAAAACTAGATATACTAGCTACGGTGCACAAAACTACGTGTCATGTCATGCCCGACAGTCTGAATGTGGCGAGAATTATCTGCAAATGTCACCCGCCTAAGTGAGAAACAGGGCCTGACTGACAGACGATAAATTGATTGATCTAATTGTCATGGAGCTTTGTAGTTACGATTCTCACCAGTCTTGGACTGGATTGAACCAATGCTCCGAAATTGTATCTGTTTTAACACGAAAGATTTATTCTTGCCGAGCTCCTTAGACATATCAAAGACCACTGTTAGAAGTGGATTATTTCTTGCGCTCATCAATGCTCTGTTGATCAAAATAACATTACCAAATGAACGTGCAGTATACAGCATATCTTCCTGTTGGTTGATTTGATTCACTGTCTATCATACTCACGATGGCACCAAAAGTTTGTTAGTTTGAAAATAATAATGTCGGCGTGAAACGCCGTGATAGGTTTTGTGATCCAAAATCGGAACGCATGTACCAACAGTTCCAGTTTCAATGGATGACTGCAAAGATTTAATATTAAGTTATATCATCCTACCAGTAACAAGACAGACTAAGCGGCAAGGGGGCATTTACCTAACATTGGTTATAGCTATATGCCGATCGCATACCGTGTCGACGTATTCACATTCTCTTGATGATGAATTGTTGGAACTCTATCAACGAAGAAATGGCATTTCGTATAGAACCAAAACATAGATATCATACAATCGATAGCCAACCGCTACCAACAAAGAATATCCGCGTCAATTCATCTCAAATTCCCAGCATGCATCAGAGTGCAAATGTTAATGAAAACGCCTAAAAAATCCCGATGTTCTCGTCAATCTCGTGAAGATAAAAATGGTCAGGTGACATGCATCATGGTTCTAACTCGCAGCTACTGATGAACACCCGCTAGCAATATGAAGTCGTTAATCGAGTCAATCTAGTAATTAACTAATGCCCATATTAGATACCGTCCCATTATGGGTTATAAGGATAAGAATAAACCAAATATCCATATATAATCTGCTCATTACCCCGACGGTGATTACGTCACATATACGCCTTTCTCACCCATACGATCAAAGGGCACCATTATTAAGATCAACTCTCTCTCCAGTAGCACGGATTCGCACACTCACACACACGGCTCCTTTCATACCACTATCCAGTGACAGGGGCACACAAACGGCTCAAACTGCCAGTTTCATATTACTATCCAGTGACACAGACGGGAAAAACAGCTTCCTTTATCGGATCTAATTACCCGTTCTTATATTCCTAAATATGAGGCTAAGATGAGCATGCAAGATTTGGAGACTCATCAATAACCATAAGATGCTAGACTGATTACAGATTGCTGGTAATTGACGTACCGGGAATACGACTTATCTCTCTCGCTTTGCTGCATATCGTTTACATTTATTGTCTGCAAAATCAATGAAAATCCTATCAGGTGGGTTACAGCACAGAAATGTATAAAGTCGATAATCAATTGAATTTTGCGACTACAAAATTCGACAACATTTTTGGAGCATACCTACAAAAATGTGCTACAGATAAAAGCGATAAAATATGCTTTTGAAACGAATTCTTTGCTGCGATTTAGTCCATTAAATTGGCACAAAAACAATGTTCTATAACTATCGTTGAAGCATGTAATCATGTTTCATGTCTCGACTATACGTGAAGTCACCCGTGTTCACAGTCTACAGAGGTTCGGAGCTTTTCAGTGTAACCACAAGCAGGCGGTTTGCGTTCCACATAATACGTTCCCGGGAAACATTAAATATGCATGTCAGTAAATAATGCATAATAATTACAGTTTAGAATTTTCGTGCTATCAAAAGTAGTGCAGCCCAGCTGCAATACCGAGGCTATAGTATCTCGTGAAAATGCAAAATACTGGATTATTTTATGAATGTTTTAGTTAATATTGGTTTTGCGCTGATGGAATTACTTAGCACTCCAACAGTATTTCACATTATGAAAAATGAGACATTTTTCTATGATGTTGTAGCGCCGAAAACCGAGAAGAATTACTCTTTTGCTAGTCCGCTTCACTATTTCCTCGCGAACCCGCCCATTCAAACCTGTTTTTGAACATGTCATCATGATCAGAGCTGATAGTTATCTTTTTACATCAGATCATCAATTTGGATTTGAAGAAGTCATTTCCTATGCGTTGATTTTCCGTAAGGATGTCGTGCCAGTTTACTTGACACACAGCAGTCTAAGTGTTTGCCTGTTATTTCGACATAACCAAAGCTGTAGTCGTTAGTCGTTATGTAGAAAACTGTTGGTGTTCAGGCCTAAGTAGTTTAGATCACGTCTGATCGTGTAGAGCAGTATATTGTTCCACAGGAAGTGATATTCCGTGTCTCATGCGTTTAAAGTGATTAACGGTGTCAGATAAGACGGAGTTATATCACCTAAGCTATTTAATGTGTATTTCGATGATCTTAACGAGCGACTGAGCGCTTGTTCAGTTGGACGCTGACTTAATGGCACATCGCTTAGCTTGTTGAGCTTCGCCGACGATATGCCATTAACATCGCCTTCACTTTAATAGAGGTTCGCTCCAACTCGTTCAAATAGGAGAACAATTTTCTGTGGAAACACAGACTCGTATATAACACAAAAAATTGCGTACGTATTAGTTCTAGGCGGATATGAGCCGCACTAGAATCACTTCCCCGTCTCTTTTGTGGAATTCTGATCGGTTGCGTGTTGTAGATGGAGTCTCGTATATCTAGGGCAGGTTATGCGAAGAGAGGGATAATGAACGCCAACTTCGAGGAACATACTTTCGGGGCATTACGATCTGACCAAGATTTCAAACTTCTCTGATGGAACACTCTGTCTTGTAGCACTAATGTATTGTGCGCAGCTCTGGAGTGATAATACATTGGGTACTATGAAAAATAGCCCAATGGGCCCCAATGCCACTCGGCTATCAGTTATTGTGTATATTCAGCAAACATGCATTACACAAGATGCGTTTTAGACCCCCATTTGCTCGACACAGAGCTAGTTGAATGTTGGAATTTCTATATCCACCTCAAAATTATGCAAGAAATCTTTAAGGTCCGCAAATTTTTTGTCATTCTATTTTTGTTATCAGTGTAAACAATTATTTTGGGCTGTAGTAGTGTTGATTCCCTGTTTCCAGTTTCAGCCAATGGAATTGCTTCTTTACCTCGAATACCTGATGCTTCTCAGTAGCCGCAAATTGACCTCTTTGGCTGACCCAGAAAAATGTGACGTTTCTATTAGAAAAATAACTCTTTTAATAAAGTTGTTCAATTTAGCAAAAGAATAATCAAAATTCAATTTAGCAAAAGAATAATCAGCAGTTA